>BLSH010090329.1:1700480-1711508 GCA_018402905.1 Glandirana rugosa | reverse complement strand
TTTATACTTCCTCTAAAAGCCCCTGCCACTAAACACTGCTAAAAGCCTATGTTTGCTTGGACACATTGGCTAACGTGCTGGGGAGTTTAGAGACCTGGGGGGGGGGGGGGGGATAAACATCTGATGCTCCTAGATGCAGCTACAAAAATGTCCTGTGTGCATGAAGCCTAAGCATTAAACCCATTATCCCATATCTACACAGTAAAGCTATTTAGCACGTAATGCAGGTGAGACAGTCAAAAATTGCTGACTGCTTCACTTTGGGAGATGAAAGCAGTCAATATTTAGGAAAGTACTTCATAAAAACATACACACTGGCTAATTGGATATCTAAAACCCCTGGATCACATTCAAGTATTTTAATCCAACTCCAAGCGCAGCAAATATTGGGTAATTCCGACATGACAGTGCTTACACTTTGCAAACACAAAGAAATGCATTATTAAATTGGTACTATTGTGAAAAGCTCTTTGCTTTTTAAAGCGAAGTTCCACCCAAAAGTGGAACTTCCGCTTTAAGGGGAGGTGACCCCCCGACATGCTGCAATTGGCTCCCCCCCCCCCCCACCCAGCGATCTTCTGGGACATGTCACAGGTCCCAGAAGCTACGCCGGCCATTCACAAAGCGCAGCGCGACAGTGCGCTCCCGGCCTTGAAGCCAAAGCCGGGCGCCCACACTTGCCGGCACCACCGAGAGGGGGAGAAGAGCGAGCCTTCAAACGGCTGGAGCGTGGGACAGGTGAGTGTCCGATTGTTAGGTCAGCAGCTATACTTTTTGTAGCTGCTGACTTTTAACTGGGTGGAACTCCGCTTTAATTTGTAAAATTGTGTTTGGCATATCTTGAACGGTTCTCTGTAAATGTATTGATCCTTGTTGGACTTTTCTACATTTTTCTAGTTAAATCCTGAAATTTAAAAAGGTTGGATTTTTACACCACTAATCTACACAAACACATTAACGATAAAAATGTGCATCCTTTCCAAATTAAAGCAAGTGATTCTTTATTGTCCTCTTTGTATTAAAAGAAAACACATCATCATGACAAAGAAGCTGACAAAGCAAGTCAAAGATACATTTCTGTCGAAAACACAATCGGTGTTAAGCCACTAAAAATAAATAACCCTTGGGGCATTTAAATCCTTAACCACTTCGCATCCGAGCCATTTCTGGCACTCCTCTCCTACATGTATAAATCATCATTTTTTTGCTAGAAAATTACTCAGAACCCCCAAACATTATATATGGTTTTTTAGCAAAGATTCTAGGGAATAAAATGGAGGTTGTTGCAACTTTTTATGTCATGCGGTATTTGCGCAGCGATTTTTCGAACGCGTTTTTTTTGGAAAAAAAACAGTTTCATGAATTAAAAAAAAACAAAACAGTAAAGTTAGCCCAATTTTTTTTCATAATGTGAAAGATGATGTTATGCCGAGTAAATAGATACCCAACATGTCACATTTTAAAATTGCGCAAACTCGTGGAATGGCGCCGAACTTTGGTACTTAAAAATCTTCATAGGCGCTGCTTTAAAAATTTTTACAGGTTAGGTTTTTTGAGTTACAGAGGAGGTCTTGGGCTAGAATTATTGCTCTCACTCTAACGCACGCGGCGATACCTCACATGTGTGGTTTGGACGCCGTTTACATATGTGGGCGCGACTTGCGTATGCGTTCGCTTTTGTGCGCGAGCTCGCGGGGACGGGACGCTTTAAATTTTATTTTTTTTTTTTTATTTCTTATTTTACTTTTATTTTTTTTATTTTGACACTTTCACTTTATTTTTATTTTTTTGATCACTTTTATTCCTATTACAAGGAATGTAAACATCCCTTGTAATAGAAAAAGTGTGTGACAGGTCCTCTTTATGGACAGATGCAGGGTCTATAAGACCCTACATCTATCCTACAGGCTGGAAAGGCTGAGATCAGAAAAAAAAAACTGACGATTTCAGCCTTTCCTTCCCCTTTAACGGCTTTTGTTTACTTCGGAGACCCGGAAGTGACGTCACGACGTGCGCCCAGGCCTCCGAGAGCCATAGAGATGACCGAGGGACATCTGTCCCTCGGAAATCTCTCGCACCAGCATCCGGCGGCAGGCGATTCCTTCTCCCGGTCACCGATCGCTCAGGTGAGTCGGGAGAAGCACCGGAGGGCGGCGGGAGGGGGGGGACGTCCCCTCCCGCCGCCTGTAAGAACGATCAAGCGGCTGACCTGCCGCTATGATCGTTCTTACGGTGATGGGAATCGCCTGCTCTAAAAAATGATACCTTAATGATGCCTGCAGGTGCCGGCATCACTGAGATATCACCACTGAAACCCCAGGACGTCAATAGACGTCCTGCGGGCGAGAAGTGGTTAATCTATAGCAAGATGGAAAGAATGTGGCACAACTGAGATTTTGGCTAGGAAGGGCTGTCTTTTTCAGTTTTGGAAGGCAATGGAAATAGGAATGAGCTGCAGAGATCCGTACCTGAGAAGAAATAGTCCATGGGACAACTATAATCTGGAGGGTCCAGAAAGCTGAGCTGGAAGAGTAATGTAAAGAAAGTATTTGCTTTAAAAAAAAAAAAAAACTTTGTAGTTTGCCAGACAAGTATGTAGGAGACACTGCAAACAAAAAAGCTTTATGTCCCGATGAGACAAATATGGGACTTATTGGCTTTAACTCAAAATGATGTTAGCACTGATCATCTCCCTCAGGGTACTTTAACACTAGGGCCGCCCAAGCGTTGGCACTACTAGTTTTAGCTGCGTTTTACCTTTGTTTTAGCAGCGCTTTTCAGCTGCTAGCCCGGCACTTTAAACCCCTCAAGAAAGGGTTAAAAAGGTGTTAAAAGCCCCGTGTTGAGAAAGATGTGATCTGGCACCACCACCATGAACAAGCCTCCATCCCTCATTGAGTACAACAACAACAACAAAAATTGGCGGTCATGGGACTTTATATGAGGCTAGTAATGAAAAAAGTATAATCATTGATTGTAGTATCTAGAAGTAATCATTTTATTGTTAATGGTATAAAATCAATCAATACATGATCATGGACATCATAGCCCGAATGAAGGTAAATGATTCATAAAAGCCAATACTTATAGACAAAGCACATGATTAAATGTATTTTAAATTTCATCTTTCTTAAATACATAGTGGTATAGTTACATAATAGCATAACAAAACCATAAACTGTTGACCAATATCTGTTGACGTCAAATTGAAACTCGATGTGTTTTGTGGAGCTTGTCCACTCATCAGGAGCTGCGTACAAGAGGTGTCTATAAATGATTAAAAAAATGTATTGATCCTTGTTGGACTTTTCTACATTTTTCTAGTTAAATCCTGAAATTAAAATGGTTGGATTTAGATTTTCAACCACTAATCTATACAAACGCATTAACGATAAAAATGTACATCCTTTCCAAATTAAAGCAAGTGATTCTTTGTATTAAAAGAAAACACATCATGACAAAGAAGCTGACCGAGCAAGTTAAAGATGCATTTCTGTAAAAAACAAAATTGGTGTTAAGCCACTAAAACTAAATAACCCTTGGGGCATTTAAATCCCTAATCTATACCAAGATGGAAAGAGTGTGGCACAACTGAGATTCTGGCTAGGAAGGGCTGTCTTTTTCAGTTTTGGAAGGCAATGGAAAATAGGAATGAACTGCAGAGATCCGTACCTGAGAAGAATTAGTCCATGGGACAACTATAATCTGGAGGGTCCAGAAAGCTGAGCTGGAAGAGGAATGTAAAGAAAATATTTGCTTTAAAAACAAAAAAACAAAAAAAAAACTTTGTAGTTTGCCAGACAGTATGTAGGAGACACTGCAAACAAAAAAGCTAAATATGGGACTTATTGGCTTTAACTCAAAATGATTTTAGCACTGATCATCTCCCTCAGGGTACTTTAACACTAGGGCTGCCCGAGTGTTAGCAGTAAAGCGCTGCTAGTTTACCGTCGTTTTAGCAACGCTTTTTGGCTGCTAGTGGTGCACTTTTAATCCCCCAAGAAGGGTTTAAAAAGGTGTTAAAAGCCCCGTGTTGCAGCGCTTCGGAAGCACTGTCCATTCATTCCAATGGGCAGGGTGGTTTAGGAGTGATAAACCACCCCAAAGATGCTACTTGCAGGACTTTTTTTTTTTTTTTTTACCCCGTCCCGCAAGCGCACAGCCCCAGTGTAAAAGCACACTGGGGAGGATTGAGAGGCAGGTTTCAGGCAATTTACAAGCATTTAGGCTTAGGCCTAAATGGTCTTGGGCTTCATTCACATGAACGCCTTTAGGCGATCCTTGAAAACTCACTTATTCAGGGAAGCCTACGCCACCTCTGCCTAAGACCCGTGCTTGAGCCAGCTCTATCAGATCATCCCCTGCAGCCATTACCTTTTGTATCATCTCCCCCTCCCTTTAGATTGTAAGCTCTATGAGCAGGGCCCTCCTATTCCTTCTGTATTTAACTGTATTGTAATTGTACTGTGTCCCTTCTTTATTGTAAAGCGCTGCGCAAACTGTTGGCGCTATATAAATCCTGTATAATAATTCTAGCGCTAAAATGACTGAAAACTGCCTCAGTGTGAAAGGGGTCTTAAGAACACTGCCCCACAACAACATATAAATGAGTCCATTTACCTTTGTGGTCTCTTTCGCTGCCAGAGCTGTATTTGCATTTTTTTTTTTTTTGCAGACATTTAGCCACTTCCCACCTGGCGTATAGATAAATGACGTCCGGGCGGGTGTTCCGTTATCCTGACTGTATGCCATATGGCATCTACAGGATAACCTGCGTTTGTGGGGGCGCACATAGCGGCAATTGGTGGTAAGGTGGGTCATTCTGACCCACCACATTACCGACCTCGGTAAGGTTCTTCCATAGGAAGCTCTACCACGTGATCAGCCGTGACCAATCGCAACTGATCACGATGTAAACAGGAAGAGCCATATATCGGCTTTTCCTTTACTCGCGTCTGAAGATGCGAGTAGTGGGGAGCTGATCGGTGGCTCTCCTGAGGGGGGGGGGTCAGCGCAGCCCCCCCTAGGATCGCCACCCTAGACCACCAGGGAGATCCCGCCGGGGACCACCGGGGAGCCGATCAGGACCACCAGGGACACCATCATGGAGCCAACCCTGGACCACCAGGTAAGGGGCACATTGCCCAGCATGGATGGCACTCAGTGCCAATTGCAGATACCACCCTAGACCACCAGGGAATCGGTGCTGCCCACCAGTGCCACCTATCAGTGACCACCAGTGCCACCTATTGGTGGCGCCTATGAGTGCCCATCAGTGCTGCATAGAAGCGCCTCATTATCAGTGCCCGTCTGTGCCACCTCATCTGTGCAAATCAGTGATGGAGAAAATGTACTTATTTACAAAGTTTTGTGACAGAAACAGAGAAACTTTTTTTTTTCAAAATTTTCGGCTTTTTTTAATTTGTAGCACAAAAAATAAATACCACAGATAATCAAATATCACCAAAAGAAAGCTCTATTTGTGGGAACAATATGATAAAAACCTTGTTTGGGTACAGCATCGCATGACCGCGCAATTGTCATTCAAAGTGCAACAGTGCTGTAAGCTGAAAATTGGTGTGGAGGGGGGGGGGGGGATAAGTGTCTGGTATTGAAGAGGATAAAAAATAGTTTTAGGATTTTAGCACTGAAGGTTACATAAAACCCCCAAAACATTATATTTTCTGAAAACAGACACCCTGGAGAATAAAATAGTGGTAGTTGCAATTTTCTATTTCATGCGATGTTACCACAAAGATCTAGGAAATTACATTGCATACGTATATGTAGGGGTGGGACCTCATAATTATTATAATTTTTTTTTTTTAACAAGTGGGGGGCAAAAGGTACCCTATGTGATGGTATTTTGGTGACAGGTTCTCTTTAAGGAGACATTAGGGGGTCTAAATGACCCTGGATGTGTCCCCTGTGCTCCACTGAATGTAATGCAATGTAGACCTGGTAGCAAAAGGGTTAATGCAATAAACTTACATACTCCCACTGAAGTGACTAACCTCAGGTGATACACAATGATGAAGCAAATCCTCCCCCTATTTACGTTACTGTGTGTTTTGGTAAAACCAAAGTGTGAAATCGGCTTAATGGTTTCATCAGAAGCAGTAAGAAGCTGATCATGGTTGAGGGTAAGATGGATGAAACCAAATACAGGGCAATTCGGGAAGAAAACTTGTTTATAAGATAGCCAAGGACAAAGATTTACCTTGAAGCAGAACAGTGGCCATTAGCACACAGCCAAGCCTATAAAAATATTTTTGCCCTCGAACTGAGTATTCAAATCAGTCTTTTAAAGACAAATAGTTCTGAAAATACTGTAGGAAATGTTTGGTGCTCATTTCTAAACCTAAACTAAACAAGGTAGAACACTCATAACTTTGATCTAAAATGTTGATGTGAATCTCAGAGCATGGTATGTTATTTGCACGAATCCTATGCTAAAAGAAGTACACCCACTGCCATTGCTCACCTCGCCGTTACAAAATGCTTTTGAAAAACTGTTCTGCCGATTTATAAACATGAATATTTTGTGTCTAAATCGCTGTCTTGGAGCAAGTATGCAGATCAGGAATTCTGATTTTACTTGCTGCATATTTGTTCCCAGTCAGGGACTCCATATTGAAACCAGAGATAAAAAGGAGGATTAATAAAGAGAGCCTGCATCTTCTTCTTTTTTTTTTTTTTTTTTTTTTTTTTTAAGCCTAGGGTTAAGGCCAGAGTTACATAGGCATACCATCCGTACACCCCTACAAAGGGCTGTCTTTGCCTGCACATGATGCACAGGTGTTCTTTGCACTTGCGTGCAGCCAGTCCCTTTCGTGTCTATTGGGATGCAGAGGCTGCGCAATTACATCCGCTTGACCAAATATGGCAGCCTTGTGGGTGCCTGTCCCCAAATGCAAACAGCCAAGACAGCCTTTTCTAAGACCTCATGCACACTGGACATTTTTACAGCTGCTGTTTTTGGCTTCAGGCGTGTTTTTTTTTTTTTTTCTCTGCAGCTAGTAAACTTCCCAGCACGTTATCCTATGTGTCCATACACACATCGGCTTTTATCAGCGTTTTTTGGCAGGGGCGTTTTCTGGCTGGAAAAAACCCCAGAACTAGTCGTTTGTAAGAGGAGTTTTTCAACTGTAAAACCACTCTAACTCTGATAAAAGCTTAAAAACGCTGAAAAACACAGCTATTCTGCGTTTTTGAGCCATAAGCTCTTGTCGGAGTATAGTTTTGCTAAAAACGCTACAGCTGAAAAATGCTGCAAAACTCATTCTATAGCTACAGCTTTCTACAGCTTATGCTACTGGCATTTTTATAAGGTCCAGTGTGCATTAGGCCTAAAAGGGCCCTGTAATTATTAAAGGTGCACTGAATGGAAATTTTGGTACTGAAAATTCAAGATGCACTTGGCCGAACCCGAAAATGACAGTGTATTTTAAATAAATATATATATATATATATATATATATATATATATATATCTGTATATTGTATTCATGTATAACTACAGGCAAAACTTTTTTTTTTTTTTGGATCCAAGGAATTCCCTTAGGCCTCATTTACACTGCTGCTGGTAAATGGACATTTAAAGGCATTTGGGTGTTTTTTTTCAGCTGCACCTGAACTTTCCTCTGTTCTCTTATCAGTACATGTACACAGGGTAATTTCAGGTCGTTTCCAGGCAGTTGAGTTTAAAGGCTTGTTTTGGAACGCAAAAAAATGTGTTCGGACGCCAGTTCAGAGGCATTTGAAACGCCAAACAGCCTCTAAACGCAGTAACTCGCGTCTAGGACCATCTCATTTACAGGCGTTTCCATTAAAAAAAAAAAAAACACGTCTTCTAGCTGTCAAAAAAAATTGTTCAGGGGAGGTTGAAATAGCGTCCCATGTAAATGGAGCCTTAGTTTGCAGGGATTTCCTTTCACTTCTTGTTTGGCTATGGAACAGGAAGTGAAGATAAATCTCCGCAACGAGACACAGATGACCAGGGTTATAACCCTCCCTTGCTCTATCCAAAATGGGGGAAAAAAATTTGCCTATAGTTCTACTTTAATATCATGAATTTAAATGACTATGAATTTGTTGTCGGTCATTATCGGCACCTTTAGCGCCAGAAAAGCTCAAGAAAAATGCACCCCTTAAAATTCTATGTATATCTTCACACTGGTCCGCTGCGCTTCCGTTGTGGTGTTAAAAATCTTGCTTGCTGCATTTTGGGTCAGTTAAAAAAAAAAAACGCACCTCCTGTGTTTTTGGCACCATTTTTTCTGTCGGCAAAATGCCAAAAACGCCATTTTCGACCGCAGAAATTTCGGTGCATCTATAGCAATTTTTTTTTTAATTCCAATAGATGGGTGGTACAGTATTAAAATGGTTGTAAACCCTCACATACACCCTGTGAAATGAACAGCCTCAGATGATACACAGAGATGAAACAAATCCTAGTTGTACTTGTTGATCTGCAGTGTTCTCTTTCCTACGCCCCTTCAAAAGGGCAGAAAAGTGTTAAAATCTTTCTTCATCTGTCAGAAGCACAGAGGAGGGGCAGAGAGGCTGCAGTTAGTGTGAGAGCTGATTGGAGGAACGGGACACACTCCCCTTCACACAGCAGCAGAACTGTGTTCTGAATAGACCAGCTTCCATGCTGAAATCCCCTCCCGATACAAACTTTGGAAAATCATTAAAGTCGCATCATAGTCGGATCCTCGTCCTAACCATCCGACTTGTGATATCCAACATGATGGTTACAGCAGCAGGAAAAGGAATTTGTCACACTGGGATTGTTTTGATTGGTCAAAAGACGAGCCAGACAATCTCAAAGTTGGGACAAAATCGTATCCTGTTCTTTCAAGTTAGATGGCAGTAGGACCGATGTCACAGGGCAAAGTCGGATCAACAGTCGTGCCATACCAGTGTGAACCCGGCCTAAGTCTTGTTTAAATATGAAGTTAGTAATTCTATGTGTTCTCAGGCAGTGGCGGCTGGGGAAATTTTAGGATGGGGGCGCCAGACCCTACCCTTCCTTTTTGATCCCTCCCACTTCTCATAAGCCCCATCCCTTATAGATTCCACCGGTTGTGTCTGGAGTATACAGCCCCGCATCACTAGATAGGGTATACAGCATCGTCAGATAGGGGTATATACATCATCATCATCAGATAGGGGTATATGCAGGCATGACCAGAGTGGTATATATGCAGGCATGACCAGAGTGGTATATATGCAGGCATGACCAGAGTGTTATATGCAGGCATGACCAGAGTGGTATATACAGGCATCACCAGAGGGTACACTATACACAGAGCACAAACTGTGTCGCTGGGTGGCACTGTCTGGTGGCAAATATGCAGTCTCACCCCTCCTGCTGCAGCATGCACAGTCTCGCCCCTCCTGCTGCAGTATGCTTAGTCTCACTCCTGCTGCAGTATGCACAGTCTCACCCCTCCTTGAGACTGCGCATGCTGCAGCAGGGAGATTGAGACTGAGCACGCTGCAGCAGGAGGAGTAAGACCATTCCAACCATGATGGGGGGATGCCTAGCCCTTCAACCCACAGCAACCTCAAAACACTAGAGATGCCCCAGATCCAGGGTCACAGGATGCACTCCAAAAAGGCCCTAAGATAATGCGGGTGCTGCCTTAGGTTACCAACAATTATCTTACCTCTCGCAAAGAGGAAGAGTCCACTCCAAGAGAGGATAGGTCAGGTCTTCAAAACAAAAGTTCAATGCACTTGGAGTCTGCCTGCAAATGCAATGCTTCTGGGGAGTCCTGGCACGCACGTCCTTCGCTCCTCGTTCCTCGTGTGAAATGCTGGGGAAAGGAGCCGCCGCCTCACTTCCGGGTTCTCTCTGCACGGCTGGAAATGACGCGACTGCTCCTCCGAGATCAGACGGCGGTGATTGATTGACACTCTGTTAGTGAATCAGTGTTTTGAGGTGCAGAGCAAAGCGCCTCAAGGCAGGATTAAACCCTGTCATTGAAGCGTGATGCCTGCAATCGTGATTGCACCAACGTCATGCTTCCCATAGTGCACTGTGTCCGGCACCCGAACATTACGCATGTTAAACTTAAATAAAATTTTTTTTTTTTTTTTTTGGGGGGGTGAGCCCAGGTGCCCCCTAGGGGTGGGCAGCCACTGTTCTCAGGGGTATCTATATTTTCTCATTATGTTTGCAGGCTCTGCTTTCTGCCGCGTAGTACTGCACAATCTGGTGGGGGACTGTCCCTCTTGCCTGCTCGCGCTCTGTGCAGGATTATGTTCCCTACATTGGTCTTGGTGACGTCAGGGTTATCCGACTGCTGGCATGCAGGGGTGAAGAGGCTGCAGGATTTGGTCTAGTCATGGGGAGGATCCAGTATGGAAAACTGTGTCACCTGGTCCCCTAGACATACATGAGCAGTTATCCCTTGCAGTATAGACACAGCCCCACTGCAAAGGAGGACCTTTTACTATTCCTGGAGTTCAGCTAGGTTCACATCTGTGCAGGTGGTTGCACTCGCGTTTGCGTGTGCACAGCAGCGTATTTATTTGAATAAACTGCTGTACCTGCGTTTCCTGCAGGGAAAAGGGCACTAACCCTTTTTTCTCCTACGTTCACTGACAGACGCAGCTTCTTCTTGACTTTGTGGGGTTTTATGTTCGTCTTACTAGGAGTTAACTAGGCAGGGAAAGAGTTCAGCTGGCCCCCCAGGGACACAACCCCGGCCGGAGCGTAGTACAACCGGTCCAACCCCTTTCATGTCTCGTGTTCTGGGAGCTACGGGGCTGGCCGAAGAACTATCGTCTAGTAGAACTAACGTCTTTTTTCTTTTTCCTTTTATTTTTTCTTTTTTACCAGTGTTATCCTGGCGTCAAGGGTATCCCTTCGGTCCAGTTGAGGAACGTTTGATCCGTAACTTTGACCTCTCAGGAGACACTCCCCCCCAAAATTACATCCTTTCCTCCTGCCGGGGGTCCCCTCCCCGGTCGACTTGAGAAAGGGACGGATCAATTGAGGATCATTCTGCTTGTATT
>BLSH010090329.1:1669816-1684574 GCA_018402905.1 Glandirana rugosa | reverse complement strand
GGTACTTGGGCACTTTGATGGACAGGTGGAAGGTACTCTGAGGATCTGTCACCACCCCAACAAAGTACCTGTCACAGCCCATCAGAGTACCTTCCACCTGTCCATCAAAGTGCCCAAGTACCTGTTACCTGTCCATCAAAGTACCCGAGTACCTGTCACCAACCCATTTGAGTGCACGAGTACCTGTCACCAACCCATCTGAGTACCCGAGTACCTGTCACCAGCCCATCAAAGTACCTGAGTACCTGTCACCAGCCCATCTGAGTACCTGTCACCAGCCCATCAAAGTACCTGAGTACCTATCTGCAGCCCATTAGAAATACCTGAGTATCTATCTGCAACCCATGCCTCATAGAATATACCTCGGGTGTTTGCTTTCCAAAATGGGGTCATTTTGTGGGTAATTCCACTGTTCTGGTGCTCCAGGGCCTTCAAAAGTGTGATAGGTAGGAATGCAATTTTATGTGTAATTTATGCTCCTAGAACGCCTGACTGTGCTCCCTTCATGTTCGGCCTCTGTATGTGGCCAGGGTGTGAAAAAGTCTCACATGTGGTATCACCATACTCGGGACGAGTAGCAGAATATATTTTGGTGGGTTATTTTTGCTATATACATGCTATGTGTTCAAAATATCATATAAATTGACCACTTTGTGAAAAAAAAATGTTTTCATTTTCTTTCCACGTTTTCCGAAGACTTGTGGAAAAAATTGAACCGTACAAAAGACTCATAATGCCTAATAGAATATACGTTGGGATGTTTGCTTTCCAAAATGGAGTCATTTTGTGGGTAATTCTATTGTCCTGGTGCTGCAGGGCCTTTAAAAGTGTAATGGGTGATTAGGAAATCGTGTGTAATTTATGCTTCTAGAACGCCTGACGGTGCTCCCTGCATGTTGGACCTCTCTGTGGCCAGGCTGTGTAAAGGTCTCACACATGTGGTATCACCATACTCGGGATGAGTAGCAGAATATATTTTGGGGGGTAATTTTTGCTATGTACATGCTATGTGTTAGAAATATCTTATAAATTGACCACTTTGCGTAAAAATAAAAGCGTTTTCATTTTCTTTCCACGTTTTTCAAAGACTTGCGGAAAAAATTGAACCATTCAAAAGACTCATAAAGCCTCACAGAATATACCTTGGGGGTGTTTTCTTTCCAAAATTGGGTAATTTTGTGGGTAATTCCATTGTCCTGGTGCTCCAGGGCCTTCAATAGTGTAATAGGTGGTTAGGAAATTAGATGTGAAAATTCTACTCCTAGAATGCATGACGGTGCTCCCTGCATGTTGTACCTCTCTATGTGGCCGGGCTGTGAAAAAGTCTCACACATGTGGTATCACCATACTCGGGGCGAGTAGCAGAATGTATTTTGTGGTGTAATTGGAAGTATGCATATGCTGTGTGCGAGAAATAACTTATGACAATTTTGTGCAAAAAAAAAATTATTTCTTTTTTTCCCAAGAATTGTGGGAAAAAAGTACAACTTCAAAAAACTCGCCATGCCTCATACTAAATACCTTGGAATGTCTACTTTTCAAAAAGGGGTCATTTGGGTGATATTTGTACTTTCCTGACATTTCAGGGCCTCAAGAAATGATAGGCCATCAGTGCATCAGGTGTGATCAATTTTTCAATGATTCGCACCATCGCTTGTAGACCAGTGGTTCTCAACTCCTGTCCCCAGGACCCACCAACAGGCCAGATTTTAAGTATTACCAGACTAGAATACTGCAATCACTGAGACGCAAATTATATCACCTGTGCTGCATTTTAGTTATCCTGCAAACCTGGCCTGTTAGTGGGTCCCGAGGACTGGAGTTGAGAACCACTGTTGTAGACTCTATAACTTTCACACAGACCAAATAATATACACTTATTTGGGTTATTTTTACCAAAGATAGGTAGCAGTATATGTTTTGGCCCAAATGTATGAACAAAAATTATTTATTTGCAAAATGTTATCATAGAAACTAAAAAAAAGTGTTTTTTTTTTTTTCAAAAATGTTGCACTTTTTTCACTTATGTCGCAAAAAATAAAAAACCCAGAGGTGATTAAATACCACCAAGAGAAAGCTCTATGTGTGTGAAAAAAATGATAAAAATTAGTTTGGGTACAGTGTAGCATGAGAGAGTAATTGTCATTCCAAGTGTGAGAGCGCTGAAAGCTGAAAATTGGTCTGGGTAGGAAGGGGGTATAAACGTCCTGTATTGAAGTGGTTAAAATGGAATTCAAAGCTATATAAGATATCTGCAATATAACTGGCAGCAGTGTTCTTACTTAGAAGAGTTTTTTGTTTTTTTTTTCTTTGTGGGCAAAGCAATGAAATCTTTATGCCATTGTTGCCTGTTCTTGCTGCCTGAAATGCAGAACAGCTTTCTGACTTTAATCAACGCTCATTGAGGTTTATGTGGAGCGCAAATGAATTCACTGTGTTTAAAAAGAAAAAAGCAGACGTGAAGAATTCAGCCCCAAGGGATTAGCCTGCACTAGGTATCTGCGATTTGTGTAAAACTGCTATCTTATTTCCCACCCACAAAATGAAAAGCCTCCCTATGTAATCCAGACATTGTCAGCGATCTCTGATCTCCTTTTTATTGCAGTTTTATTTCTGTTCTTTGCCTTTTTTTTTTTTTCCTTGAAGAGGCGTTACTTAGTGTTATTGTAGGCTGCCCATAGACTTGTATAGTTTTTCTATGAAGACAAAATCCAACTGCCCTCCAGCACTTGCAAGACTTGACCACTCTCTAGGATGGAACACTTGGCTTGGCTGAACATTGCTGGCCAGTCAGTGGAAGGCTATGTTCACATCTGTGTGGGTGATGCCGCTGCGGGACCTGGCACAAATAATGGCAGCTGCAACTACCCACACAGAGAAATGCAGAAAACCTTGGTTCCTGTGCAGGCTGCGATTTCAAAAATGGTGCAGGGACTTCTTTCCTGCGTGTCGCGGGGCACGGCATCCCATTCAAATGCCTGCACAGGTGGGAACCTAGCCAAAGGGGCAATAAATACTGCTAGCAGATACTGTTTTTCATAGGGGAAAAATCTAGTGCCCCTGCAATGTATGGCTCCTCCAGAAAACAGTTAGATATGGTCACCTTATCTGGCCTACTGTCATTGGGAAGTTTTACATTTAAACAAAGGGGAATCTTCTGGGTGTGATAGTTGGGTAATTGTTTTGTGTGTGGTGATGCATAATTTAAAAGATTCAGGCTGGGTTCACACTATTGCCAATTGGATGCGGTTTCCCCACATCCAATTCACAATAGCAGGAGACTTTGAGGTTCACATATCTCTGCTGTGGCTCCAGTAAGCATTTGCACAGGAGCCCTGTGTGTCTTTTGGTCCATTTCAGGCCCGAATTCAGCCAAAAATTCGGGCTGAAATCGGACCTGAAACGGTGAACCGGTACGCACTGGACCCCTGCTGGGAGCCGCATGCGAAGATAGTGTGAGCCCAGCTTCAAACCTTTCGGTCCTCAGGATTTGCTCACGTTCTAATCTCCTTTCTTTGCCTTTTACCTTCTTTTTCCCATTTTTAGGCCACCTGGGTGGTCTTCCTTTGCTTTCTATTCTTCTTTCTTCTGCCTTTTTTTATTTTACTGTGCCACGTTGCCTTCGGTTACTTTAGGCTGCGGCTTTATTCATTATAATGAAGATTGCTTGTTCATCAGTCTAATTAAGAAGTACATGCCCTAACCAGTTATTATTTTGTACTAATGGTGTAATACTTGAACTGTGATTAGCCTCATTATCATGGCCTCTTTGTAAGTGATGCTGTTTTTCCTTGTTATTTTGTAAAATTAAAAAAGATATATTTGCCTCTAAATGATTCAATCCATTACTCAGACCAATGCTAGGCAAATCCCAATTGTCGTGGCGACTGGAAAAAAATTTCCCCAGTGATCAGGAAATTCCGCTTTGTACCAGCAGTTGGCCATAGCTTTGCGCTCTAAGTCTGAGTTGTGAGTGATTCCATCTCAGCAGCTCTAAACTCTGTACTCTTAAACCAATGAGTACAATGTGTATTGTGCAGTTTAGGTAATGCCGGTTGGAAAAATGGGGTTTGTACCATGTGGCAGTGGTGCAAAAAGAGGAGAGAGCAGTGCCTGGGGGGATGAGTGCAGCAGAGTCGGCAGGGGTCAGTGTGCAGAAGAACATAAATGCTGACCCACCTGTACCACTTACTGTGACCCTCCTCTTCTGTACCTCTTCTGCATCTCCATCCTCTGTAACTACCCACACTACATTTAGGGCTCACGCCCATGGGCATTCAATATTCAGCATTCAGAGCCTTAATTTACATGGATCTGAATGCAGTAGTAGTGTATGCTGTGGACCTGTGGTCCATTTTGGTCCTAGGGGTTTAGTTATGTAAACTAAAACTAGAAAGATCTTTATTCAAGATCCTGCGTTTGACTGCTCAGGGCAGTCATGTAAATATCAACAATGCTTAGCACCACTGATTACACACTATAATGTGAAAGGGTAACTCCACTTTCCTGGGGGAAAAAATGGCAAATAAAGAAAAAATTTAGCGCGTACAATTGCGATACAAGTCATATTGTAAATGAATGTTATTAAAAATTTACCTTTCCTTTTTCAATCTGCAGCTGCTGTAATTTTCTGAGAATGCTTTGCAAGATGGCTACCTGGAGGAGTTCTGTACACAGTATGTGTACTTACCACTCCCCAGAAACATTTCCTGCTTGTGGGCTTGGCTCACCAAATTTCCCAGAAGTCTACCTAATGCCTCGTACACAGGGTTCGACGATCGCACGTATGATCGTGTCGAAACGTATGTTGGCTATTGTATGCAGCATACTGACTGCACTACACGATCGTACGGCCGGGGAAAGAACGTTCAGGTGCATGTAATTAGCATCCGGCCATTCCTGACTTTGGAGCATGCGTGTTTTGCATAATACAACTTGTTGGACCAACTGCTCTGTACACACGATACAACGGTCGTATGAGAGCTTGTTGGTACGACCAAGTTTTCTAGTCTGCTCATACAACTCCCTTGTACGACCGTTGTATGTTGGACTTCAAATAGCGCATACGAAAGATCAATTTTCGCATACAACGGTCGTGAGTACGACCCGTTGTATGCAATCATCGAACCGCGTGTACGGGGCTTAAGATACAAGTCAGATTTCAGGCATCCCCTGCAAAAAAAAATTCATTTTTGGAGAGATACTTTTAATAGAAGCACATGTAAAGGAATGCAGGCCCAGTAGGTTCCCTCATTCGTGCTAGGCAGCTGCACACCTGACAGTTAATTATGAAACCACTCCTGTTAGATCCACTCAGAACAGAGGAACACAGAGGGATTTCTTCAGAATAGGAATCTGCAACAAAGTTTGTTATAATCCTTGCAATGTACATAGTCCACCCAGAGGGGAATGTTTTTTCTCAACAAAAGTAATACGTTTTAACATTTCCTCCAATTGAGTCAATTATCCGGTGGAGGCGCATGTGCAGAATTTCCTGGGCCAAGTCATGACTGCCTCACTATAGACACCGTGCTTCCCAGATGTCTAGTGGTATTGTCTTTCAGCTCTGCTCAGTCGCCTTCCTTATCTCTTACATTTCTTCGCACCACGTGCTTTCATCACAGCAGTTCAGGTCCCCACCCACTTCACCGTACATCTCATTCATGCGCCACTGCTGCAGGAATGACTTGGAGGCAGATGTAATGATTTAAATGTTAGTGCTAATATATTACTGGCAGGATAATGTGAGATTATTCTGCTAGAGGCACAGGCATTTAAAGATGCTTTCTCCTGTCAGAGATTTATATTCAGGAGTTTTGTTTTGAGCTTAATAGAAGCTTTTTGATGCCTTATCTGGGCCCTGATGAAGGGGAATCCTCGGCCCCTACAATGCATCAGATGCTGTTTGCTTTCCTGTTGTTTGTATTATATTAAAATACTCCTGAGATCATCATTCAATGCACTTTTTTTTTTTTGTGCTTCATTTATTATTATACAGGATTTATATAGTGCCAACAATTTGCGCATCGCTTAACAAAATGAAGGTAGACATTAGTTACATTACAATTTGGTATGATCATCAGCCTTTTGAACATCAATATACACAGCTGTGTGCCCTGTTAAGAGTGTTTGATATCATTTTTGTTAACATTTTCAGGGAAAAAATGGTTGTTTTTTACATGGTAGAAAAGTCTTGAGAGGTAAACTGAGCATTGGTTTCAAATTTTACGAATGCTCCTATTTTTTGTTTTTGTTTTGTTTTTTAATGCATGCCTTTGAGTTCACGATTCTGCTTCATTAAACCCGGCTTATATTGCATAATATATTTTTATTTTCAACGTAATACCTCTTACACAAATATAAAAGCTGCTGGCTACATTTGTCCTGTAATTATAAATGTTTTATAAATTAAAGCACATTGTAAACATAGCACTTTGTTGCTGTTGTGCTGCAAATTACATTTCTTGATTGACAAGCCTGTAGTGGTTTGCAGATCAGTTGGATTTAGTTGCTATGGGAACAGATGTGCAGGGTAAAGAAAATGTAATGGTACAGCTCATGGCTTTTCAGTGGATGATCTAACCAGGGTTGTTTCAATTCCAGTCGCTTCTGTAGCAGTGAACTCCAGCATATAAAACAGAGTTCACTGCAGGGACATTAATCTGTTCCCTTTCATGATACTGCAAGTTTCTTCAACCTGCTGGGCACAGTTCTCTTGAGCAGAAGTATAGGAGAGTTATAGCTATGCATTAAGCAGTCGTCATTATGCAGTGCTTTTATTAACAACACACACACACGACCATTAAATATACAGTGTAAACCGTATACACTGTGAAAGTGTGTGTTTATATGAAATCTTTCTCCTCCTCACAACAAATTTCTAAATCCCTGTTTATCTTCCACAAAAAGCATTACCTTTTAGATCCCTTTCACACCGAGGCGTTTACCGTAGGTATTTAGCTAAAAATAGCACCTGTAAAGCGCCTCAAAAATCTCTCCCCATCCACCCCAATGTGAAAGCCCAAATGCTTTCACACTGGGGCGGTGCGCTTGCAGGATGTTACAAAAATTCCTGCAAGCAGCATATTTGGAGCGGTGCGGTGAGCGGTAATATATACCGCTTCTCCACAGCCCCTGCCCATTGAAAACAATGGGGCAGTGCTTCCGAAGCGGCCGCATACCACCTCGGAAGCGCGGAGCGCCGACGCTTTTAATCCCATTTTAACCCCTTTGAAGGGTGTTAAAAGCGCACCGCTCCCGACCGCCGTAGTGCTGCTATAACAGCAGTAAGTCCCCACTGAAACTAGCGGGGACCACAAGGTGTTAAAACGGGGTTAAAAGTGCCGGCGCTCCGCGCTTCCAAGGCGCTGTGCAGCCGCTTCGGAAGCGCTGCCCCATTGTTTTCAATGGGCAGGGGTGGTGGAGGAGTAGTGTATTACCGCTCACTGCACCGCTCCAAAGATGTGGCTTGCAGGACTTTTTGTAACATCCTGCTAGGGCACCACCCCAGTGTGAAAGCACTCAGGCTTTCACATTGAGGTGGATGGGGAGGGATTTTTGAGGTGCTTTACAGGCGCTATTTTTAGCTAACTACCTCCTGTAAACGCCTCAGTGTGAAAGGGGTCTAAAAGGTAATGCTTTTTGTGGAAGATAAACAGGGATTTAGAATTTTGTTGTGAGGAGGAGAAAGATTTCATACACTTCAAACACAAACTTTGACAGTGTATACGGCTTACATGGTATATTTAATGGTCGTGTGTGTGTGGTATTAATAAAAGCACTGCATAATGACGACTGCGTAATGCAGTCTGCGGCTTCACAGCCGGGTGCGCACTGCGCATGTGCGAGTCGTGCTACGCTGTGTCACTGGCCAGGCAATCTTCTGGGACCTGTGATGTGTCCTAGAAGATTGCAGGGAGGGAGGGGCCCCCCAGAGGGAGAGGAAGGAGAAGTCACCTAGGCGGCCAGGAGACCAGATCAGGGCGTGGGAGTAAGGTACCTATCTAAACTAGGTACCCCCCCAAAAAAAAAAAATGACATGCCAATTGTGGCATGTCAGGGGGCGAGCAGTATTTAAAGCAGAAGTTCCACTTTTGGGTGGAACTCCGCTTTAATATGAGTAGGCTAGACATAATTGAAATTCAATATGGAAATGAAAATGTGATTTTACGTCTTGGCCAGCGATACACTTCAGTAATGTGCCCTGTTCTGGGTAGTGCTGGAGTTTTCCACTGCAGTTTGCTCCTCACACATTCCCATTGATGCATAAAAATGATGTGCTGGCCGATTTGCAAAAATATGGGCATGTGCAGGAGGTGATGGACAGGATGGGCAAGCTTCTGCATGATAAGAAAGTGCTAAAGCTCTACCTGTTAGAAATGCCTAGAATAAGCTTGCTGCAGGTATGTGTAGGTACCTTTTTAGAGTCTTACCCTCTACACTTGCTGCAGTTTTATTTAGAAACATGGTAAAGATTCTTACCTGAACCTTGTGTTTTTTACCTGCATAACGTGTGTAGATTATGTAGTTTCCTGTCATTTGTTGCCCTACAGTGTTAAAACATGACATGCGTCATGGCACTGCAAAGGTTAATGCATGATCTCTGTCTGTAGTGTGAGAACCAATACTTTCTGCAAAGAAATTAAATATGCTGCAATCACTGGGTCTCCTTGTCTAGTGTTCATGCAAGTGAGAACTACATGATAACTGGATCTGACACAGACACAAGCATGCAGAGGATTTAGAGAGAGCTCATACATGGTGTTTTATCACATTAGCACATACACAATTATTATGTCACACAAAGGGGATGGTTAGGCATGCATTGGACGCTTTGTGACCTTAACCCCTTCCTTACCGGGCACTTAAACCCCCTTCCTGCCCAGACCAATTTTTGGCTTTCAGCGCTGTCGCATTTTGAATGACAATTGCGCGGTCGTGCGACGTTGTACCCAAATAAAATTTGCGTCCTTTTTTTTCCCACAAATAGAGCTTTCTTTTGGTGGTATTTGATCCCCTCTGCGTCATTTCTGATCGCCGCTATAAACAAAAAATGAGCGACAATTTTGCAAAAAAGAACAATATTTTTTACTTTTTGCTAAAGTACAAATCCATTAAAAAAATTATTCATCAGTTTTGGCCGATATATATTCTTCTACATATTTTTGGTAAAAAAAAATCGCAATCGGCGTATATTGATTGTTTTGCGCAAAAGTTATCGCATCTACAAACTGGGAATTGATTTATGGTTTTTTATTATTTTTATTTTTTTACTAGTAATGGCGGCGATCTGCGATTTTTATCGGGACTGCGATATTGGGGCGGAAATGTCGGATATTTTTTACACATTTTTGGGACCAATGACATTTATACAGCGATCAGAAATTTAAATGTCCACTGATTACTGTGTAAATGTCATTAGCATTGAAGGGGTTAACTAGCAGGGGGCAGTGAAGGGGTTAAATATGTTCCCTGGGTGTGTTCTAACTGTGGGGGGGGGCAGGGCTGGCCGGGACATAACAGATCTAACTGATCCCAGTGACAGGGATCAGTAGATCTGTTATGTCCCCTGTCACATAACGGGGAACCGCCGTGTTTACAACGGCGGTTCCCCGTTCTGAGGCTCCTAAAGGTGATCGGCGGGTCTCGGGCGGACATCGAGTCTGCCCGACCCACGGGCACGCTTGTGCGGCGTGCGCGCCGCCGCTGCCGCCAGGGGGCGCGCAGGAGCATGCGCAGTGGAGGACGTCCATGGACGTCCTCCGGGCATTTCAGATCTGCGCTGGAGCCGTATTTTGGCAATAGCGCGGATCTGAAGTGGTTAAACTTGATGTTGTACTATCCTCTTGGCGCTGAGGGGCCTGCTAGCTGAAACAATACATGGACATGGGGGAATTGATCAGACATGACACCACAAACTGCAGCCAAAACAAGGGGCTATATAACAACACTAATACCTAGTTAACACAACAAAAACATTTCAAAGTGTACAATGGCTTTAAAAATTCTACATGCTGTCAGAAATACTAATAAAAGGACTATCGTTATGAATTCTGGCTTATGCCACTGTTGCCTACTACAGGTCCCAGGCCTTGTCATGTAAATCGGGGAAGGCATAAGTCGGTAGCAGCTTGAGACCATTGTGAAGTAGGGATAGTGTATATATTTTGAATAAATGTAATCAAGTAACACCTACAGTATATACTTGCAATGGAAGGGCAACTTGTTTGAGACTGCAGTTGTCTTCATTCATTTAGGCCTTGTGTGTAATCGTACAGAGAACCACTGTTCTCTCTGCAGCATGGCATCTTCCTACGAAAAAAAAAAAATCCCAGAAATGATAATTCACGCTACGTGCTGCGAGATTGGATGTTATTTGCACCGCACTACAGTGTGAATCACATGCGATCTCTATGCAATGCGATTTCAGCCATACAGATAGTATGGCTGAAATCGCATTCGGCCCAAACACGCACAGGACCCCTTTTTTTGGTCCACAAGCCTTCAAGCACAGATGCTTAAAGTAGGTTGGATAAACTTTGTCTGCCATTTTCTTGCAACCTCGTACAGGTTCTCTTCAGTTTATAAGAACTTAAAGTAGAAGTTCAGCCAAAAACTAACTCTTAGGCCTCATACACATGGGCGTAATAGCAAAATGTCAGGACCGACGTCAGGCAAAAAATCAGCATGTTCGTTGGCGTTTTGCATCAGCGTTAGTGAGCGTCAGTGTCAATAGGCGTTTTTTTAAAAACATTCCTCTGCTATTTTTTAACCTGAAAACGCTGGCGCTAAAAACCCCGGTTAACGTCGCTAAGGCGTTGATGCACGTTACTGAGCATTTTGCCGGCTCAGCGCCAAGAACGCCAAAACGCTACAGCCTCAGAACTCGCGGGTCCTGCATTCGATTTACAGCTTAACGCCATCTACAGCTCAAAAACGTTGGCGTTTTTATGGGGCCATTGAATGACATGGAGAGCTGCAAAAAAACGCTAAAAAACATGGCATCAAAAAACGTCCATGTGTATGAGACCTTAATGTACTGACAGACACATTCTAAAACTATCTAGCCCTGTAAAGCAAAAATACTGTGCATACTTTTCTGAAGTTGATCCGGTCTGGTCTCCAGCGAACACAAAAGAACAAGCGGCGCCCCACTAAGTGTAGTAGAAGGTTAAAAACAAGGCATTTATTAACATTGCACTTACAAGAGTTAAGTGATATCAGGCATGTACAATATCCAGGCATCCCAGTCTGGGTGGTCCAAGTGCTAGGGATCCCGCCGACACATGTGTCCGGTCACTCCGGTGGCTTCCAAAGCTCCAGGCAGGTGGGCGAGATGGAGGTCAAGCGTCACGGTCCAGTGGGGAGATGGAGAGTGGGTGGATGGCTGTACCAGGGGCGCGTTCGGAGCAATCCGTGTTGCTTCATCAGGCCTCCCCCATGCTCTGGAGAGCCGCGCCATATGGGAGGGGGCGGGGCCAGCGGGCATCCAATCATGACGCCCAAGCTGCAGCAGCAGATGCTGTTTGCAGGAGACAGCTGACAACAGCTGTGATATGCCTGGGAAGTAACGCCAGCCATAAAGTAACTATGGGGCTTTCATTGTTGGCTGCCTCTCATGCACACGCCTACACAGAGAAGCCGCCACTAACAGCTCAGTGTGGGACCGGACTGGAGCGGTTGCAGAAAAAGGTATGTATAGCGATTGTTGCTTTACAGGGTTAGATAAATTAGTTTTAGAATTTGCTGCCAGTAGATTTAGAGTTAGTTTTTATCTGAGCTTCTACTTTAACCACTTCAGCCCCGGAAGGATTTACTGGATTGACCTGAGCACTTTTTCACGACACTGCGTCTTAACTGACAATTGCGTGGTCATGCGACGTTGTACCCAAACAAAATTTATGTCCTTTTTTCCCACAAATAAAGTTTTATTTTGGTGGTATTTGATCTCCTCTGCGGTTTTTATTTTTTGCGCTATAAACAGAGTTACAATTTTGAAGAAAAAATTTTTTTTTTACTTTTTGCTATAATACATATCCAAAAAAAAATATATAAAACAAATTTATTCATCAGTTTAGGCCAATATGTATTATTCTACATATTTTTGGTAAATACATATTTTCTGTAAAAAAAACAAAACAAATCGCAATAAGCGTATATTGGTTGGTTTGCAAAAAGTTATTGTATCTACAAAATAGAGGATAGAGTTATGGCATTTTTATTGTTAATTTTTTTTTTTTACTAGTAAAATCAGCCATTTTTAGTGGTACTGCAATATTGCAGTGGACAGATCGGACACTTTTGACACTTTTTTTGGGACCAATGACATTTATACAGCAATCAGAGCTAGAAATAGCCACTGATTACTGTATAATTATCATTGGCAGGGAAGGGGTTAACACTAGGGGACGATCAAGGCGTTAAATGTTCCCTAGGTAGGTGTTTCTACCTGTGTGGGGCCTGGGCTGACAGGGAGTAGAGATGGATTGCTGTACCGGATTACTAGGAACAGCAGATCTCTCTCTACTTCCCTGACAGAACTGAGATCTGTCTGTTCTGTCTCCCTTTGGAGCAACCGCGGACATCATGGTCGGCGGGACGTGCCCCCTATAGCTCTTAAAATGGCCAACGTACAAGGACAGCCATTTGTGCAGGAGAGCCGACCTGCTGCAGTACAACTACGGCGGCTTGTCGGCAAGCAGTTAAAAGTGTTTGTTAACCAAAAAAAAAAATGGATCCTTTTCCCTTAAAGCATGTGATAGAGCACAGTTCCTGTGCTGTGTAATTTGGCCCCCTGTATCACCTGAAATACCTGGCTGATCCTGCCACTTTCTGCCCTCCCCTCTGTATGCTGACCACAGTATATCAGGGCTGCTGAGCCCTGACACTGGTCAATGTACGCGCCTCCATCATACGCTGCTATCTGCAGCTCTATCGTGACTCCCTCTGTCCTCCAACCCCCCACCTGCCTGTCAGCTCTCACTAGCGCTGCTCTGCTCCTCTCCCCGCTGCTTCAAAACTGACTGCTCTTTATATCATCCCCTCAGTCAGATGAAAAGCTGTATCCTAGTGCCTGTGCTTTATATATAAAACGCAGATTTCTACCATGTTTTAACAGCTTCTCCCAGTGGTCACGTGACTCCAGGCTCTCTCCTCCCCGCTTCCCTGGCTGACGTCAGCAGGGGAATCTCTGCCCTTCCCACTGGAGCTATCAGACTGGGAGAGCAGAGAGCAAAGAGTCATGTGATCCCTTGGAAATCAACTTTTTTTTTTAATAAAGCACAGGCATTAGGATACAGCTTTTTATCTGACGGGGAGATATAAAAATGAGATAGTGGCTTAACAGAAAATGGCAGACAGTGTTTAACCTACCTGGAATTGTGTATGACGTTCTATTTTTCTGACACCAAAATTATTACCTTTGTGCGAAAAGTTATAAAATACAGGCAGTCCCCTAGTTACAAACATCCGACTTACAAACGGAGGGAGACAACAGGAAGTGAGAGGAAATCTCTCCCTAGTAAGGGAAATTCACTCCTGTAACAGTCATCATGGGGAAAAAGGTGTCTCTACTGATGCTTTATCACCAAGGTTTGTTTCCACAACAGCCCAAAATTTTCAAAATCCAATTACCATTGGGACAAGAAGTGAGGTGAAATCTTCTGAACAGACAGCAAAATAAACATTACAGGGGTGTTACCCCTTCCCTTTGCTATCCAAAAAGCTTAATATTTTTTTGGGCTGACGCTACACTTAAAAAATGTACCTGTTCTGATTTACAAACAAATTCAACTTAAAAACAAACCTACAGTCCCTATCTTGTTTGTAACCCAGGGACTGCCTGTTTATTATTATTATTATTATTATACAGGATTTATATAGCACCGACAGTTTGCGCAGCGATTTACAATATTAGGACAGACAGTACAATTACAATACTATTCAATACAGGAGGAATCAGAGGGCCCTGCTCATTAGAGCTTACAATCTAGGAGGGATATTGTGGATTGTGCTGCCAGTATTTAGGAGGCTTTACAAATGTATGTGGCAGACCTGATCATGTCTTCCCTGGGGATTGGACTTTGTGTTTTTGACAACTTTGCGCCTGCAGCCCAATCGGCCACCGAGGCAAGCTTCATTTGGCTCTTCTTTTGGGGTCATACCACAAAGGTCTGTGTTGGGTGAAGCATGCGACTTCTCCACTGGCATAAACCTGTGTTATGATACCGGTTAAGAAGCTAAGACTGGCAGATTGCTCTGCAGGCATTAGTGTTGTCACAAACTGAGATTTCAGCCTGCAGTAATGAGATGAATGGGCATAAGACCTGGATAAATACATTTTAATGCAGCTACAACACTTCTTGATAATAAATGAAAATAAATTAAATATTTGGTCAGACATCAAAGTGCAGTAAAAACAGCTGCTCATCAAAAATATTTTTATTCTTCTTACTGCTTCTAATGGATATAAGAGGGAACTCCTAGATGAAGAAATGAATAAGAATTTCTGGAGAAGGTCCAGTTTAGGATCCAGGGAAAAATGCCAGTGTCGCAATATTTATTTTTCTGCATTTGCTTCCTGGGTTACTGAACCGTTCACACTATTATTGACCTTTTATATCGCAATAGTAAATATCTCTAATGGATCGGATTTTCATTAGCCTATGTGTGTGTGTGTATGTATATATGTGTGTGTGTATGTATATATGTGTGTGTGTGTGTGTGTGTGTGTGTATATGTATGTATATGTGTGTGTGTA
>BLSH010090329.1:1648237-1661923 GCA_018402905.1 Glandirana rugosa | reverse complement strand
AGACGAAATCATAAATATAATCAAAAATATAATATACATTTAAAAACGTCCAAAACACATTTCACGGGAAGAGCAACCATTAAAGGCTGCGAACAAATAGAGAGGTCCCCCATACACCTAATAAAAATGTACAGTATATCTATCCCTGTACTATCCCACTTAACAAATATTGCAAAATATAGACTACTTTTTCATGTCTGTCATATCGTCTATGTTTACCTTCCCCTTACTGCGCTCTGCCCATGTCTTTCTTTTGTCTATAAATGGTTTTTTTTATAAAAGCTTAAAAGGGTATAAACAATACCAGCCCCTTTCTTTCTTTTGTCATAGAGGTATCTCTCCCCTTAAGTTAGTGTAGTCCCTCTTGTTTGTAATTCAATACACTTCAATATTTCAATACTCCGTTTGATAGACCTCTCTAAGCCAAAAAAAAAGGGGGGGGGGGATTTTCCCCTTGGTATAAAAAAAAAAGGGGGGGTCCGTTGATACTCTTGTCCTCTTTATCCGGAAGGTAAACCGTCCTCCCTCATGTACCACCTGTATTGTTGTTTGTTTGTGTCCTATTGATAATTTGTCCAATGTATTTGGCACCCAGACCGACTATTGCCTCCATTCACCTCTGCCGTCCATCTCAATAAACATAATGGGGGGCTCCTTGGACAGACTTGGCTCCAAAGGTCAACACCAAGGACCACAGTAGGGTCCCTTAGCCTTGTTCCAGAGGCTGAAGTGCTCACAGGAATCCCGCTGGCTGCACGGTACCATACGGTCTATTACCAGGGGTACAATGGCAGCCTTCACCTCAGCCTCTACAGTTTGTAAAGTATAGATCTTTCCCCTTTCACTGGGCCAGCCAGGGAGGAATGGTTTTCGGTCTCAGAACCTCAGCCGCCTGCTTCTCCCACTAAGAGACAACTGACGTAAGGGGGGGTCCAGCCCACAACTGACGTAAGGGGGGGGGTCAGCCCTCAACGCTCGTCTCAACCCAGTCACAACCTCCGGATCTTATTTCGGGGCCCTCCGCCAAAGTGCGGGGGAATCTGCAGTAGTATGTATGCAGCGGTGTGTATGTTTGTGGGTCACCCCTAAGCCAGATGCCAGAGTTAGGTGAAAAAATGAATGGTCTTACCGTCTATCATAGTGCTTCTATGCTGAAGCAGCGCTGAACAGCGTGGTTCCAAGTCCTGATGCCTTCTCCTGAGAGGGGAAGGGAATCCAAAAAAATGTACTGAGGAGAATCGGCAGTGCGTGATGGAGGCAGGCGCCCGTCTTACATGGCCGTGTCAAGTGGAAGTGTCTTCTGTTCTTGCAGATCTTTACTCTGGCGGGGGGAGGGGGGGATTAGGGGGATTTCTGTATTGAGGTACCGGTGCTGGACAGGGAGTCTGTACTGAGGGAGTAGATTGGGAGGGGGAGGATAAGGGATCTTAGGGAGATTATGGTGAAGGAGTAGGTGAATTGCACTGAGCAGAGGGAGTCATTGTGGTGGTACATTGTAAAGTGGTCTGTGTGTTAGGGTTTTGTTTACACTAGTGGTTAGGGTAATGTAAAACCCCTCAGCTAAGCTGCAGTTTTACTACCTCCCAACCACTCCACCTTTAGCTGCTGAGGCAACAGCCAGGGGTGTACACACACTGTGGTCACAGTACTTTGGGCTGTGGCCATGTAAGTAATTATCGCTTGCTACTTATAATTGGGGGCTTACTAATACATTTTTTTCCAAAAATAAAAAAAGGCGCACCCCGGAGATATTTAATCTCCTACATGTTGTTCGGGTAGATATCCACCTCTTAAAGGTGCATAGATTGCACAAAGGTAAAAAATCTTCAGCCTTTTGAACCGCTTTAATGTTGGTGATCACTCCAGAGTCTGGAGCAGGTCTGTGACTTCAGCTGTCAGCGGACCTTAGCCCACTGTCCGCTGATTCTGGGTCACAGGAGAGTACAAGTAAGTGCACTCCTGCGACCCACAAAAAAGAGCTTTGGCAATACTTCTCTTTTAAATTCATTTTATGTGAAGGCCACCTTCTCCCAGGAATTGGAGACCTTTTTCTCTTGTGATTACGTGGTGCAGTGCATTATCACAACCATCTTTATAGCTCCTAGCATCAAACACAATACATCAAACTGTTATGTGGAAATGTTCCCAGTCCTGGTTTGCATGATTGCTGCTCTATAAGGCCCCATTCACACCTCAGTGTTTTGTAGCTTGAAGCTCCAAAATGCTGGAGGAGAAAAAAATCAATTATATGGAGATGGTTCACATCTCTTCTCCAAGTCGCCTGAAGCCAAAGGCCTTAAGCTCAAAAAAGTTCTGGAGCTAATTTTGTAGCTCGAATCGGGCAGATTTGAGCATTTTTGGCATGTTTTTATTCCCATAGAAATTAATAGAAACGCACCATTTGCAAGTTTTTTCGCGCATTTTTCTGCTCAAACTAAAAACTGTAGAACATAAAATAGCAAAAATATATGAATGTGTGTGTGTGTATATATGTATGTGTGTGTGTGTGTATATATATATGTGTGTGTGTGTGTGTGTATAATTAACAATATGTAATACATAAATTATAACCCCTAACCTTAAAAAATATTAAATAAATTATTACAAATAATAAACACCCAAACCCAAACAAAAAAATGAATTATGTATTTATTTTGTGTTAGGGTTTTTAGTTATTGTTGTTTTAAGGGTTAGGGGTTAATTATTTATTTACTATGACTTAGTATTTGTTTTTTGAATTTATTTTTGATTTGTGTATTTATTTTACATTTATTCATAAAATAATTAGTAGTAGTATTAACACCTTAACCCCAACAGAAAATAAATAACCTTATGTCAGGAAGCTAGTTCAACTAATACTAATTCTCATACAGGTAATGCAAATTCTTCTACAGCTACTGTTCATTCCCTAATAATGCTCATTGACTAAAACAAATTCTTATGCAGCTAATGCTGAAGAATTGGCTTTAGTTGCAGAAGAATTGGTATTAACTGTATGGGAATTGGCATGAGCTGAACTAGCTTCCTGACAGAGGGTAATTTATTTTATTTTTGTTAGGGTTAAGGTGTTCATACTACTATTATTATTATTATTATTACTACTACTACTACTACTACTACTATTATTATTATTACTATTATTATTACTACTACTACTGATTGAATAAAAGAATACTAAGTAATAGTAAATAATTAATTCCTTAACTCTAACCCCTTACCCTAAAAAAAAAATATTAAATGAATAATACGAATTTAAAAAAAGAAATGAATGCTAACGGAAAAGCTAAAAAAAACTGAAATATCTAGCGACAATTGCAACAGATGATGGCTTTCTCTATTGGCTAATAAAAAAACGCCAATGCTCAAAATGGGCGCAAGTCGTGCATAAAAACGTGCCAAAATTGCGTATAAAAATGTGCGAACAGATGCTACACTCAGGTGTGAATGTAGCCTAAACTATACAGTGCTGAATGAAAACCTAACAATGTTAACATTGGCCTAGAACTGTGATTTTAGAGGTAATGGGTTATTCTATCTGAAATGTGCTTGGTGTTCCTGGGTATTGAGACATTTATCATGCAAATTGGAAAAAAAACATGTAAATCAGACTGCATGTCAGCAAAGCCTATGTGATAATTATGTGTATTTGCTATCCCTGTGCTTGAAAGCAAACTGACATGGCTTTTCATCAAAATCCTGTACAATTAAGAAATGGTCAGGACTAGGTTTTCATGTGTTGCGGTGCTACTTTCAAGCAGAAAGGAATTTATGAATGAAACTGCCTAATTATCAAAAATCTGCCTCCCAGTTCTCACTGCTGCTGTTTAGCATTGCCTTGCTGTGCAACAAAACTAATAAATGCCCTCCAATACGTTTTAAACATACAGTGGGGCAAAAAAGTATTTAGTCAGCCACCAATTGTGCAAGTTCTCCCACTTAAAAAGATGAGAGAGGCCTGTAATTTTCATCATAGGTACACTTCAACTGTATGAGACAGAATGAGAAAAAAAATCCAGAAAATCACATTGTCTGATTTTTAAAGAATGTGTTTGCAAATTATGGTGGAATATAAGTATTTGGTCAATAACAAAAGTTCATCTCCATACTTTGTTATATACCCTTTGTTGGCAATGACAGAGGTCAAACGTTTTCTGTAAGTCTCCACAAGGATTTTACACACTGTTGCTGGTAGTTTGACCCATTCCTCCATGCAGATCTCCTCTAGAGCAGTGATGTTTTGGGGCTGTCACTGGGCAACATGGATTTTCAACTCCTTCCAAAGATTTTCTATGGGGTTGTGATCTGGAGACTGGCCACTCCAGGACCTTGAAATACTTCTTATGAAGCCACCCCTTCGTTGCCCGGGCGGTGTGTTTGGGATCATTGTCATGCTGAAAGACCCAGCCACGTTTCATCTTCAATGCCCTTGCTGATGGAAGGAGGTTTTTACTTAAAATCTCACGATACATGGCCCCATTCATTCTTTCCTTTACACGGATCAGTCGTCCTGGTCCCTTTGCAGAAAAACAGCCCCAAAGCATGATGTTTCCCTCCCCATGCTTCACAGTTGGTATGGTGTTCTTTGGATGCAACTCAGCATTCTTTCTCCTCCAAACACGACAAGTTCAGTTTTTACCAAAACGTTCTATTTTGGTTCCATCTGACCATATGACATTCTCCCAATCCTCTTCTGGATCATCCAAATGCTCTAGCAAACTTCAGACAGGCCCGGACATGTATTGGCTTAAGCAGGGGAACTCGTCTGGCACTGCAGGATTTGAGCCCCTGGCAGCGTAGTGTGTTACTGATGGTAGCCTTTGTTACTTTGGTCCCAGCTCTCTGCAGGTCATTCACTAGGTCCCCCGTGTGGTTCTGGGATTTTTGCTCACCGTTCTTGTGATCATTTTGACCCCACGGGGTGAGATCTTGCGTGGATTCCCAGATCGAGGGAGATTATCAGTGGTCTTGTATGTCTTCCATTTTCTAATAATTGCTCCCACAGTTGATTTCTTCACACCAAGCTGCTTACCTATTGCAGATTCAGTCTTCCCAGCCTAGTGCAGGTCTACAATTTTGTTTCTGGTGTCCTTTGACAGCTCTTTGGTCTTGGCCATAGTAGAGTTTGGAGTTTCTGACTGTTTGAGGTTGTGGACAGGTGTCTTTTATACTGATAACGAGTTCAAACAGGTGCCATTAATACAGGTAACGAGTGGAGAACAGAGGAGCCTCTTAAAGAAGAAGTTACAGGTCTGTGAGAGCCAGAAATCTTGCTTTTTTGTAGGTGACCAAATGCTTATTTTCCACCATAATTTGCAAATAAATTCTTTTAAAATCACACTGATTTTCTGGATTTTTTTTCTCATTCTGTCTCTCATAGTTGAAGTGCACCTATGATGAAAATTACAGTCCTCTCATCTTTTTAAGTGGGAAAACTTGCACAATTGGTGGCTGACTAAATACTTTTTTTCCCCACTGTACATATGACTATATTTTAGTCATTTGGTTTTTTTTTTTATCTGCTTGTTGGGTCTTAAACGGTACTAGTTTGGGCAGTTTTATTGATTGAGATATGTTATGTAAAATCACTGCAATGTTTTGGTTTCCCAAGTGTGCTTTTGGTTCTTGATTCTCAAATATTTTTTTTGCTGTAGACTGACCTGTGCTAAATAGAAAATATGCTTAAAATCTATAATGCAGTGTGTATAGCTACAGGCTTAGATTTTTCCATATTTTCATATCCTGATCCATTTGCCAGGTTATCTGGCTTCAGGTATTTGGTACAACATATGACCAGGTTAGAAGGCATGGCTCCTGATCACATACATACAGTTTTTAGGCCCCATGAACACGGGTATGCTCCAAATATACTGCCAGAAGTTGGCAAAAAAAATGCCTCTAATTTATATTTATGCGTGTTTACAGGCATATGGCATTTATAAGTGTAAACTCATTCTGTTGGCTTGAATATTCACGCCAACAGGATATCTGTATGTGTATATGCTTGTAAATGCAGCTTTGGGGCTTTTTTTTTTTTTTTTATACCCCTGAACGTTGCACACAAATACACGCATAAATTCCTGCATGTGCATGGCCACGTTAAATAACATGCAGCTGCATTCATGGGCCCTGTTATCCTGGGAGGACATCATATGACGTCCTCCCAGGATTGTGCATGCCCCACGGGCCAGGCTATGGCGTGAGCTGCCACTCGCTGTGTCTACCGCACACAGCCCAAGACAGATCACTGGTACTGGCCCATCCTGCTGCCGGTACCATGTGATCACTGTGGCCAATCACAGCAGGTCATATGACAAATATACACAATGAACGGCTTGGATTCATGCCTTTCACTGCATACTATTGTGATGAGCTCTGTGATTGGTCACAGTGATCACATGGTACAGAGAGGGCCAATTACAACCCATCTGTACTACACTGCTCAAAAAAAGGAACACTACTTCTTTTTTCTTTTCTTTTTTTTTTTTTTTTTTTTTTTCTTTTTTTAAACTTTTTATTGACAAGGGATGTAAAAACAGTTTGATATAAGGAACACTTTTTTTTTAACTGAGTATAGCATCAAGTCAATTAAACTCCTGGGATATTGATCTGGTCATTTTTAGTAGCAGAGGGGGTTGTTAATCAGTGTCAGTTGCTTTGGTGTTAATTAAATTAACAGGTGCACTAGATGGACAACAATGAAACCACCTCCAAAACAGGAATGGTTTTACACGTGGAGGCCACTGACATTTTTTTCCCCCTACTCCTCTTTTCTGTTTTGCATTTGGCTAGGGTCAGTGTCACTACTGGTAGCATGAGGCGATACCTGGACCATATAGAGGTTGCACAGACAGTCCAACTCCTCCAGGATGGCACATCAATACATGCCATTGCCAGAAGTCTTACGGTGTTTCCCAGCACAGTCTCAAGAGCATGGAGGAGATTCCTGGAGACAGGCAGTTACCCTAGGAGAGCTGAACAGGGCCGTAGAAGGTCCTTAACCCACCAGCAGGACCGGTATCTGCTCCTTTGTGCAAAGAGGAACAGGATGAGCACTGCCAGTGCCCTACAAAATGACCTCCAGCAGGCCACTGGTGTGAATATCTCTGACCAAACAATCGGAAACAAAGTTCATGAGGGTGGCCTGAGGACCTGACGTCCTCTAGTGGGTCCTGTGCTCACTGCCCCGCATTGTGGAGCTTGATTGGCATTTGCCATTGAACACCAGAATTGGCAGGTCCACCACTGGCGCCCTGTGCTTTTCACAGATGAGAGCAGGTTTATCCTGAGCACATGTGACAGACATCAAAAGGTCTGGAGAAGCCTTGGAAAACGTTATGCTGCCTGTAACATTGTTCAGCATGACCGTTTTGGTGGTGGGTCAGTGATGGTCTGGAGAGGCATGTCCATGGAGAGATGCACAGACCTCTTCAGGCTAGACAATGACACCCTGTCTGCCATTGGTTATTGGGATTAAATCCTTGGACCCATTGTAAGACCCTACGCTGGGTTCCTCCTGGTACACGACAATGCCTGGCCTCATGTGGTGAGAGTATGCAGCCAATTTCCTGGAGGATGAAGGAATTGATAACATCGGCCCCCACCCTTGCCTGACCTAAATCCAGTAGAACACCTCTGGGACATAATGTTTCAGTCCATCTGATGCTGTCAGGTGGCACCTAGGTCTGTTCAGGAGCTCAGTGATGCCCTGGTCCAGATCTGGAAGGAAATACCCTAGGACACCATCCATCGTCTCATTAGGAGCATGCCCTGACGTTGTCAGGCATGCATACAAGCATGTGGGGGCCATACAAACTACTGAGTACCATTTTTGAGTTGCTGCAATGAAATTTCAGAAAAATGGACTAGCCTGCTGTATATTTTTTTTACTTTGATTTTCAGGATGTCTTTGAATTCAGCCCTCCATAGGTTGATAATTTTCATTTACATCAAACAATATGGCATCACTTCATTCCTAACACATTATCCAGTCCATGTCAGTATATATATCCAGCATGATATTTTTTGCCATTGAGATCTGATGTGTTTTCAAAGCATTCCTTTAAAGCGGAGTTCCACACTGTTTTTTGTTTATTAAAAATCAACAGCTACAAAAAGTGTAGCTGCTGACTTTTAATAAACAGTAACTTACCTGTCTCCCGGTCCAGCGGCGGCTTCTCCCGAAGCCTTGCTCGACTCCCCGCTCCTCCCAACAGCCCCGCCATTCCTAGTGTGGGCCCCCGGCCCGGCTTCACGGCCGGGCACCCGCTGCGCATGCGCGAGTCACGCTGCGCATCCCTAGTGGCCAGGCAATCTTCTGGGACCTGTGACGTGTCCCAGAAGATTGCCAGGAGGGAGGGGCCGTCTAGGAGGAGAGGAGGAGTCGCCTAGGCGGCCCAGAGGCGGAAGGTGGATGAGGGACAGGAAGTCCCTCTGAAACCTGGGGAGACACTTTCCCCCCAAAATGACATGCCAAAAGTGGCATGTAAGGGGGTAAGGAGTGCTTAAAGCGGAAGTTCCATTTTTGGGTGGAACTCCGCTTTAATTTTTTTGAGCAGTGTATGTGATTATTTGTGGCCAATCACAGCTAACCAGAATAGTAAACAGTGAATGAAATTTTCATGCAGAAAAAATAATTGTAACTTTAATAGTTTAATTTAATAAGCAATCATAGTGTGAAAAAAAAATTACAACTTCAGAAAACGTGTCTTCTTACTAACTGCCTTGGACTATCTAAAGGGGTCATTTTGGGGATATTTGTACTGTCCTGGCATTTTAGGCCGATTTTCAGATATATACCATAGTTTGTAAACAAAATGTGCACAATTGTCACTCAAAATGTGACAGCACTGAAGAGTGGCCTGGGCAGGAGGGAGGTAAAAGTGTCCCCAGTTGAAGTGGTTAAAGATGGCAGTTTCAATGGCCTACACTACTTGTGTTCTTCAGAGAAGGCACGACACTGTACTGTACAGTTTCTGGATGTTAAAATCTTATAAAAACGTGTGACTGATCTAAGTGCACAGTTGCCAGATTCACTGATTTTCAAGGTAAACAATTTTGGGGGATTTTCTCTTTGGGAAAATGTTACCATTTCCTATCATGTAAAATCAATTTTCTCTGTTGTGCATGTAACCACAGCTATTGGCAGTTTTTCAGCATAGCTTTATATGCATGCTTTCACATCATACTTTTGGAATGTGCAGTTCTATATTTAAATTTTCAGTTACTTGAAAGCTCTTTATATGTGACACTGAATGAGAGTTCCAGGTGCTTATTTGCCATAAAGATATATTAGTAAAGCTAGACTGCAGTTATAATGTGCATATATTTTCAGACACTGAATTTTAGTTTTCATTTCAGCAGCTTGTGCTGTGATTTTTACTGTTTGGAAAGAGGAAAACGACCAGCAGGATGCCAGGATCCATCTCACAGAAGGCCGTTGATTATAGAGTATTTATGTTAAATGCACAATGACCTCAAACATTTTCTTGGCCAAACTGCATCTAGTGTAGTGGAATGTATATGCCATGTTCGGTCTTCTATTCTTCTATTGCCGCTTTGCACATTTCAAAAACATATTCAGGGCTTTGTGATGGCGTCGGGGCTGGTTCACAAAATTGGCAGACCAGCATTCTAATCCTTCTGGCAATGTAGCACAATTCATATGTGTTTTAACTGTGTTTTAGCTGGTTGTCCGTTCTGTCGCTGAGATGGAAAGGAGGGCAGTGACAATGGCACTCTATGGACGGCAGCAGTGCCAAGCAAGTGACCCTCTTTGGTCAGGAATTCCTCCATCCACCTTGAATCTGTTCCACTGGCTAAAAAAAAAAACAACAAAAATAAAAACTACCAATCTATGACAAGCTTAACTATGACAGTACACTAGGATATTCAGTCACTAAAAAAAAAATAAAAAGTCAGCAGCTACAAATACTGTCATGTTGACTGTGGGGTGTTGCGCTACACTCTGTGACATGTCCCATGAGGTTGCAGGGAGGGAGGGGCCAACTTCTGCTGGAATTGCCTAGGTCAGGAGTAGGCATCCTCGGTCCTCCAGCTGTGGTGAAACTACAAGTCCCATGAGACATTGCAAGACCCAGAAAATCAAAGGCATGACTCCTAGATGGCAGAAGCATGATGGGATTTGGAGTGCCGAGGTTGCCTACCTCTTGCCTAGGTGATTCCAATAGAAGTGGGAGTGGGTTTTGACAGGTAAAAAAGAAACCGAACTCCGTTTTTCAGTGATGTTCCAATTTAGGGGTCCATATTATAAAGAAAAATAAATACTCTTTGAATGCCTCAGCATTCACTAAAAGTTGTGAATAATACCCATAATATGTGTGTGAAATGGCTGTTTTTATTTAATTCCTTAACATTCCATACCAAGAAGAAAAAACCTGTATGGTACACTGGGCCTGCTAGACTATATTCGCAGCCTACAGAGCAGCTACAGGGGGCTGGTTGCAGGGCTGGAAGGAGCTGCTGGGGAGAGGAGCAAGGTAAGTATTGACACCCTAATTCTCTGCCTAAGCAGGCAATTAACCCTTGCAGTGTAGTGGAACCCATTGCAAAGGTGTTTTTTTTTTTTATTTACCTGGAGTTGCAGTTATATCCAGAAGATATGCAGAACATTTGACCAAATCGAGAAAATAGCCTGACACTATAGGCTAAGCATATTCAACCATTAGAGGAAATATGAAGGAGACCTGTTCGCTGTGTATAAAGTGTATGGAGATTGCTGTATTTTTTCTTATATATTTTTTTTTGTTTCAAATAAAAAAATAAAAGAAAATCATGCTTTACCTACTCTCTACAATGATACTGCACAGAAAGTTCCCTTAACTCCCTATTCTGGCAATCGCCTGAAAGTGTTGTCAGCTTCTCCCTCGTCCGGGTGCCTCCTTAGCAAGTCAGGTGCTAAGTAGGCATCTTTGTGTGCGCACTCCTGAGCTGGGCTGTGTCACACACACACTGCATCGATAAGCCACGCAACTGCTCCCTCCTCACGGGAGTTTGAAAGCAACAGGAGCCTATGGTTCTTGTTCCTGGGTAGGACAGGTAATAGGGCAGCTTTTACCTTAAAGCAGAGAATGCATTAAAGTGGTTGTAAAGGCTAAAGGTTTTTTACCATCATGCATGAAGGTAAAAAACCTTCTGTGCGCTGCTCCCCCCACAACTCCCCCTAACACTCTTACCTAAGCCCCCTCTCAATCCAGCGATGTAAATGAGAGCCTTGGCTGCCCTGGGAATTCCTCTCATTAGTTGAGACAGCAGTGGAATCCATTGGCTCCCACTGCTGTCAATCACAGCCAGTTAGCCAATGAGGAGAGAGTGGGGGCAGGGCTGATATGCGTCTTATGGAGGCATAGAGCAGGGCTCGGGAGCAAACACGCACCAATACCCCCATAGCAAGCGGCTTGCTATTGGTTGGGGGCACTGGTCAAGGGGAAGGAGCCAGGAGTGCCAGTGGGGGACCCAAGAAGAGGAGGCTTGGGGCTCCTCTGTGCAAAACCACTACACAGAGCAGGTAAGTGTAACATGTTTGTTTTTTGAAAACCAAACCTTTTATACCACTTTCAGGTAAAAGACCTTTAAACTTTAGAATCCCTATAATTCACCATTCTCAATCTCTATTTGTTCATGAAATCTGCTGGATCAGGCAGAAATCATCTGGCTTCCCTCGGGTCTAGTTGCTGTTGAGTATTTGCTTGATAGCTGGATCGACATGTTTATCTTTGCTGATCCACCAGCTTCTATGCTTTGACTTGCTGAGCAGGATCGAGCTTGTGGATAATGAAAGTCAGAGTAAGGTCTGAAGTTCTCCTCTGATAACTTGTTTTGGGTCATCTTTAAAACTTTGATGTACAGGGTTCAGCATCACAGCCAGCTAGCTAACATTTCAAATAGAGATGGGGACAGTAGCATAACATTTCACTCATATTTATCAGAATTTGTAAATTTCAAGTATTTGCTTTTCATTTTATTGTGGAGATTGCCTATTTTCTGGTTGTATGATTTATTTGGGTTCATTGACGTTAGGTTTAATGTTTTTTGATTTTGATGAAATTTGATATTAAACTACATGTAATATACATGCAATGTATTTTAATGTAAACTGTTGTGTTCTAGTCATTTTACTGTTGCCAGTTGCAGCCTTGAGCAAACTGCTAGGCCTGCTTCTACTATTATTTTATGCTTATAACCAAAGGGCGATCAGTATGAAAAAGGGAAATCGCTGGATAAAAAAAAAAAGAGCTGCCAATTTAACATAATACATAATAAAGCAAAGCCATATAAATTTACACAAAAATGATCACGTGTTCAGAGCAGGGCACTACACAACATGGATGGTAATATAACGTAGCAAAGTGTTTTATGATTTAAAATGCTGACTGATATTGCAGAATCATGCGTGGCAATTTGGCTCCTTTTGTTTTTTTTTTGTTTTTTTTTTTTTCCTATGATGAAGTCACTGTATCACTTGACGAAACACGTCAGGGGCGGGGCTATGTGACGTCCTCCTGGAAGTTCTAGGATGGCCATTTTACATGTGATTCCCAGTGATGTTTATACTTAAGGAGTCAATGTTTAGAAGATTTTAAAAGGGCGCTTTATCTAGTGCATAGTTTTAGTGCACTATATTTGTGAGTAGTGTTTTTACTTTTTAAGTTAATAAAGCTTGAGTAGTATTAGTAGACTATGAGCAGTTATGTATTTTTTCGCTCCTGCTGAATGGGCTTGGTTCTGAGTTATACAGTGGATGTTGAACCAGGCATAGACTCTTCTGGTGGATTACTGTAGTGTATTGGCCGAGATTGCTGAAAATGTGCATGGTGACCTTCCTGAGTGTAGTTCATATTGTGGAGGCAAGTGGCAGCAGTGAAAGGTGGTGGGAGACAGAGGTGGAGCATGTTTACATTTTATATTGGAGCACTTATGAGGAACTGGCAAGCATGATCTACAGTATCTCACAAAAGTGAGTACACCCCTTACATTTTTGTAAATATTTTATTCCATCTCCATGTGACAACACTGCAGATATGACACTTTGCTACAATGTAAAGTAGTGAGTGTACAGCTTGTATAACAGTGTAAATTTGCTGTCCCCTCAAAATAACTCAACACACAGCCATTAATGTCTAAACCTCTGGCAACAAAAGTGAGTACACCCCAAGTGTGAAAATGTCCAAATTGGGCCCAATTAGCCATTACTCTTCCGTTCACTGACAGACGCAGCCTTCTTATGGCACGTGGGGTTATGCTCATATTACTAGGAGTAGACTAGGCAAAAATAAAACAAAAGCATAGGTTGGCCCCTCCCAGGGGGCCGTCCTCACCTTAGCATATAATCCCCCTGCTCTGCATAGCACATCAGTTTTAAATTGCCTAGTGCAAGGAGTAGACCTGGTTCCCTATGGGATCTGCGGTCTCCTGAAGATTTTTTTTCTGATGAAGACTGCTATCAAGAAGCCGGCTGGTGGTATAGAGGATATCTAGAATCCAAAAACTTTCCCCAGTCCGGTCGACACTATGCAAGCTACCCTTAGCGGGGGCCCGCTGCATAGCGCCCGTTCCGTGCGGGCGGCCAGTGGCTAAAACCCACTAGAGCCCAGTGACTGGTTTTGTTCCTGTCCAGGGGCCTGGCCTCATTATACTCGTATTGGGGTGCACGGTATTCTTCCGACGCAG
>BLSH010090329.1:1636613-1648227 GCA_018402905.1 Glandirana rugosa | reverse complement strand
CCCCCCCCCCCCCCCCCCGCAGTACCGCACCTTGCACTGACCGTTCGGAGCACTGCATTAAGCGGTTCGCCACCGTTCGGTGTGGATCACTGTTTGTTCGTCTGCCGAACACACCATTTTGCTATAAGCCCTGCTTGTGTTAATGGCAGCATGCATTGTTTGGTACCCACATGTAGTTTTCAGCCTGTCCTCTGGCGGCCCCCAGTGGTCGTTTTTGGTATTACAGGAAGTGATATAAACGGAATTAGTACTTCCGGTTTCACTTGGACAACGTGGCTGACACCCGATGGTGCAGGCTCTTGAAGTGCAGTGGATTTTTGGGCATTGCTCATTCCGGTCACAATGCTGAGGCATTTAAAACAGCAAGTGTAGCTGGCTCTCCCTGGGTGCTGGTAGCGGTGGGTGCAATCCTCCCGGGTCTCCCTAGCTGATTGGTGGGGTAGAGGTGGTGGTCACACAGTGGGGGTGCCGGAAGGCTGGGATGTCAGAGGCCGGCAAGGCTATGGCAGGTGTACCTGCGGATCAACAATCCACCCCAGGAACCTTGGTGTCCTTGGAACAGCTGAGGGCGGTATTTGGGGAATTCTTTCCCCGGGCGGGGGACCCGGTTCCGGGGGGCCCCAAAAAACGCCCACCCCCCATTCCTCAGGGGAGGATTCGGATCCAGAAAGCACCTCAGTGGTCACACCTGTGGACCTATCAGAGGGTGAACTGCCCTCAGAAGGCGAAGGTGATCAGGAGGCTCCTTTTTCGCGTGATAAAGGGATAATGGCTGCTCTGATCACTGATATCCACGGCTCCATGCGGCTTGGCCAAGCAGGGGAGTCGCAGGAGTCTACATATATTTGTGGATCACTTAAACCTCCTAGGTCCCCTAGGGCTTACCCTTATGATCAAGTGTTTGAACAGGCGGTGTTCAAGGAATGGCTGCGGCCACCAAATTCCTTTGCTTTTCCTAAAAGCTTTGCTGTTCGCTACCCCTTTGAGGATAGCTTTACTAAGAGATGGGCTTCCCCAACGGTGGACCCCCCCAGTGGCCCGTCTGAATAAGGCAACGACCTTGGAGGGGTCTCCGTCTTTTAAGGAGGCTGCCGATCGCCGCACGGAGGCAGTGTCTAAAGCACTGTTCTTGTTGGCTGGGTCAGCCATGCGGCCGGCGCTAGCGGCTGCGATGGCAGCACAATCTCTTCATGAGCATGCTGCCGCACTGCACACTGGTTTAACTTGTGAGTGTGCACAGGCTGAGGTGCAGCGGGCACAACATTTGGAAGAGGGTCTCCGCAACATATGCCATGCTGCTTTGGACCTTCTTCCCATATTGTCAAAAATGTCTGTTTTTGCAATTGTTATCAGGCGGGTGCTGTGACTCCGCTCTTGGTCGGGCGACCAGGCTTCAAAGAAAGGTCTTGCAGATCTTCTCTTTCAGGGAGGGCCCACAGTTGGATGAAATCATTAAGGATTTCACAGGAGGGAAGAGTACTTTCCTTCCAGAGCCGAAGCAGCGGGATTTTCGCCGTAGGCAGGGCCCTGTTTCTTCAGGTAAGAAGAAGTTTTTTCGGGCACCCGGCTCAGCGGGTAAGGGCTTCAAGTCCGGTAAGGTTTCCGCTGGGCACAGTAAAAGGCCCTGGCAGCAGAAATCCGAAAAAGCGAAGGATAAATCAACCTCCGCATGATGGGTTGCCCCCACCCGACTCGCGGGTGGGGGGCCAGTTGCTGGGGTTCGCAGACAGATGGACTGCCCGCATCACCGATCGGTGGGTACTGGAGGTGGTGTCCTCCGAGTACAGGATAGAATTCATCTCTCTGCCCCCAGAAAGGTTCTTCCCTTCAAACTTGAGACTCCCTCAGGGGCGTCAGGAGGCGCTTCTAGGCGCCGTTCGGGCGCTTGCCGAACAGGGGGTGATTGTACGGGTACCCATGGTGGAAAGATTTCACGGGTTTTACTCAAACCTCTTGTGGTGCCCAAAAAGGGCGGTGTCAGGCCAGTTCTGGACCTGAAGGCATTAAACCGATTCGTAAAGACGAAGAGATTCAGGATGGAGTCCATCCGCTTGGTTGTGGCCGCCCTGCACCAAGGGGAATTCATGGCGTCCCTGGATATCAAGGACGCGTATCTCCATGTTCCAGTTTTTCACAGTCACCAGCGTTTTCTACGCTTCGCAGTGGAGGACCTGCATTACCAGTTTGTGGCACTTCCCTTCGGGTTGGCTTCATTTCCCCGAGTGTTCCCCAAGGTGGTGGCCCCGATGCTGGCGCTGCTGAGACAGAGCGGTATCGCGGTAGTAGCATACCTCGACGATTTACTCCTGAGAGCAGAGTCTGCTGCGGCTCTGAAGGAGAACGTGATAATTACGGTGTCCACGTTAAAGGAGTTCGGTTGGCTAATCAACCTGCAGAAGTCATCGTTGACTCCATCCTGCCCGCTGGAATACCTGGGTCTGATTCTGGACACGGGTGTTTTTACCACCAAACAAGCTCCTGACACTTCAGGCAGCAGTGCGAACCCTGTTATCACGCCAGTGGTCCACCGTACGGTTCTGTATGCGAGTGTTTGGACTCATGGTGTCGACTTTCGAATCGATACCTTACACTCAGAGTCACACTCGGCTCTTGCAGAAGGCAATTTTGTCGAAATGGGACAAATTTCCCCTATCCCTAGACAGACTGATCAGGTTGGATCATCAGTCCCGAGGATCCTTTATTTGGTGGATTCGGGCTCCAGCCCTAAGGTTGGGAAAATGTTTTCTCCCCCTCAATTGGTCGATAGTGACGACGGGTGCCAGCCTATCGGGCTGGGGAGGGGTCCTGGGTCAGTTCTCTGCCCAGGGTCATTGGTCAGTGCAGGAAGCTTGTCTTCCAATAAATGTACTGGAACTGAGAGCGATCAGACTTTGTCTGTCCTGTTGGTCAGAAAGGCTGCGAGGCCTCCCTGTCCGGTTTCAGTCGGACAATGCCACGGCTGTGGCATATGTGAACCATCAGGGCGGAACAAGAAGCTCGGCAGCAGCCACGGAGGTGGCTCTGATCCTTCGGTGGGCAGAACTTCATGTGCCAGCTCTCTCTGCAATCTACATTCCAGGCGTGGAAAATTGGCAGGCGGACTTTCTCAGCCGCCGGACTCTGGATCAAGGGGAATGGTCCCTACATCCAGAAGTGTTCCGCCAGATTTGCCTCAAGTGGGGCACACTAGAGGTGGACCTCATGGCCTCCAGGTTCAATCACAAGGTACAGACCTTTGTGTGCAGAACAAGAGATCCGTTGGCGGTCGCCTCGGACGCACTGATAGCGCCCTGGGGTCGGTGTCGGCTACTGTACATCTTTCCTCCTCTAAAGCTTCTACCGCGGGTTCTGCGCAGGATAGAAGCAGAGGGAATCCCGACAATCCTGGCAGCTCCGGATTGGCCTCGGCGTCCTTGGTACGCCGACGTAGTACGGATGGTGACCGATGTTCCGTGGCGTCTTCCACTTCGCGAAGACCTACTGTCTCAGGGGCCCATCTTGCACCCTGCTTTACCCTCGCTGGCTTTGACGGCTTGGCTATTGAGTCCCAGGTGTTGAGGGATAGGGGTGTCTCGGACTCCGTGATCCCTACTATGATTGAAGCACGTAAAAGTACCTCACGTAAGATTTATCATAGAACCTGGAAGGCCTATATTACCTGGTGCGAGGCAGGGGGTTGGAACCCCCGCTCTTATATAGTGTCCAGAGTACTGACTTTTTTGCAGCAAGGACTGGACAAGAACCTGACGTTAAGTACGCTTAAGGGTCAGATTTCGGCCCTGGCGGTTCTTTTCAATGGCCCTTGGGGTGTCATTCATTGATCCGTACATTTGTACAGGGAGTACGTCATGTGGCTCCTCGGATACGGTCGCCTCTGGCACCGTGGGATTTGAATCTGGTGCTTTCTGTGCTGCAGAAACCACCATATGAAAAGATTAGGGACATTCCCTTGCGACTGTTGTCACAGAAAGTGGCTTTTCTGGTGGCTGTCACATCCGCTAGGCGGGTGTCTAAGTTGGCAGCATTATCCTGCAAGTCGCCTTACTTGGTCCTTCATAAGGACAAGGCGTTTTTGCGACCTTCCCCTTCGTTTCTTCCGAAGATGGTTTCTTCTTTTCATTTAAATTAGGATATTGTTCTTCCCTCATTGTGCCCGCACCCGTCGCATCCCAAAGGGGTTGAGCTGCATTCTTTGGATGTGGTGAGGGCTTTGCGGGTGTATTTGTTCTTTACAGCTTCTTTTCGGAAGACTGATTCTTTATTTGTGCTGACGGAAGGGTCGCACAAAGGCATGGCGGCCTCGTCCGCTACCATTTGTCGTTGGATCAGGAAGACCGTGACTCATGCATATGAGATTCGGGCATGTTTCCCCCGTTTCCAGTCATGGCTCATTCCACCAGGGCGGCTAGTACTTCCTGGGCGTTTAGACACCAGGCCTCGGTGTCTCAGGTGTGCAAAGCGGCTACTTGGGCCTCAGTGCACACGTTTACTAAGTTTTACAAAATTGATGTTTCAGCAACTTCGGATGCTGCTTTTGGCCGCAAAGTATTACAAGCGGCAGTGTAGGCGCGAATAGCGCCGCCTGAGAGGGCGTTTTCTGTTGGGTACAGTTGTTATAGTTTGCCCACCCCTCTTGATTGGCACAGCTTTGGGACATCCCCACGTGTCATAAGAAGGCTGCGTCTGTCAGTGAGCGGAAGAGTAAAAGGGATTTTATAACTTACCGTAAAATCCTTTTCTCTTAGTTCACTGACAGACACAGCACTCACCCCTCTGTGTTGAGTTTGTACGGCTTGTTACGAACTGATGTGCTATGCAGAGCAGGGGGATTATATGCTAAGGTGAGGACTGCCCCCTGGGAGGGGCCAACCTATGCTTTTGTTTTATTTTTGCCTAGTCTACTCCTAGTAATATGAGCATAACCCCAGGTGTCATAAGAAGGCTGCGTCTGTCAGTGAACTCAGAGAAAAGGATTTTACGGTAAGTTATAATAAAATCCCTTTTTTCCCTCCCTGGTGTCATGTGATTCGTTAGTGTTACAAGGTCTCAGGTGTAAATGGGGAGCAGGTGTGTTAAATTTGGTGTTATCGCTCTCACTCTCATACTGGCCACTGGAAGTTTAACATGGCACCTCATGGCAAAGAACTCTGAGGATCTAGAAAAAAAAAGAATTGTTACTCTACAAAAAGATGGCCTAGGTTATAAGTAGATTGCCAAGACCCTGAAACTGAGCTGCATGCTCAGGTTCCACAGACCTTGCAATGGTCGACCAAAGTAGTTGCGTGCACGTGCTCAGCGTCATATCAAGAGGTTGTCTTTGGGATATAGACGTATGAGTGCTGCCAGCATTGCTGCAGAGGTTGAAGGGCGGGGGGTCAGCCTGTCAGTGCTCGGACCATATGCTGCACACTTCATGCACACATGGAAGCCTCTTCTAAGGATGATGCACAAGAGAGCCCGCAAACAGTTTGCTGAAAACAAGCAGACGAAGAACATGGATTATTGGAACCATGTCCTGTGATCTGATGAGACCAAGATAAACTTATTTGGTTCAGATTGTGTCAAGCGTGTGTGGCGGCAATCGGGTGAGGAGTACAAAGACAAATGTGTCTTGCCTACAGTCAAGCATGGTGGTGGGAGTGTCATGATCTGGGGCTGCATGAGTGCTGCCGGCACTGGGGAGCTACAGTTCATTGAGGGAACCATGAATGCCAACATGTACTGTGACATACTGAAGCAGAGCATGATACCCTCCCTCCAGAGACTGGGCTGCAGGGCAGTATTCCAACATTGTAACAACCCCAAACACACCTCCAAGACAACCACTGCCTTGCTAAAGAAGCTGAGGGTAAAGGTGATGGAATGGCCAAGCATGTCCCCAGACCTAAACCCTATTGAGCATTTGTGGGGCATCCTCAAATGGAAGGTGGAGGAGCGCAAGGTCTCTAACATCCACCAGCTCTGTGATGTCATCATGGAGGAGTGGAAGAGGACTCCAGTGGCAACCTGTGAAGCTCTGGTGAACTCCATGCCCAAGAGGGTTAAGGCAGTGCTGGAAAATAATGGTGGCCACACAAAATATTGACACTTTGGGCCGAAATTGGATATTTTCACTTAGGGGTGTACTCACTTTTGTTGCAAGCGGTTTATACATTAATGGCTGTGTGTTGAGTTATTTTGAGGGGACAGCAAATTTACACTGTTATACAAGCTGTATTTGTGAGATACTGTAATATGCACTGATATTAAAAGGAGGAACACATCTATAAGAAGATTGAGGTTGTGATTTAAGAAAAGACTAGTATGGATCCATTATATTGATCACATTTTTTTTTATATTTATTATGATATTTTTTTTTTTTTTTTTTTTTATTCACATATTTCTCATTTCAATTTTTTTGCACTGCACGGATATAATGACATTTTAGGTGTGGGAGAGCACATCAGTGATTGGTGGCAACATTTCTTTTTTTGTTTATTTTGTATTTTATTGGTGAGTGCAGATATTTTTTGTTGTTTTTACAATCTAACAGTTAGCTTATGTATCATAAGGTGTTCGCAATGAATATGCATACCTGTTTAGACATTCCAGAAGAGAGCAATACTGCTGGGCTTTCTTATTAGAAAACGCACTATGCTCTGCAAAGTGTGATGTTTATTTAAAAACAAAAATACCAGTAATAGGAAAAAGTATAAAAGATCTATTTATACAATTCAGTACAAATATTCAAAAAGTAAAAAAACGTTGGCAAAAAATATAGCTTCACTTTAACTGGTTGGTCAGACCCTCAGGTGAAATGAAACCTAATCCATAAGTATTCTTAACCACTTTAAGACCGAGCCTCTTTTTGGAGTTCGGTGTTTACAAGTTAAAACCAGGGTTTTTTGCTACAAAATTACTTGGAACCCCCAAACATTATATATTAGTTTCTCGAACACCCTAGAGAATAAAATGGTGGTCGTTTCAAAACTTTGTCACACCGTATTTGCGCAGCGGTCTTTCAAGCATTTTTTGAGTTAAAAAATAAGACAGTAAAGTTAGTCCAATTTTTTTCCATACTGTGAAAGATAATGTTACGTCGCGTAAAATGATACCCAACATGTCATGCTTCAAAAACACTCGCGGAATGGCGACAAACTTTGCAACTTAAAAATCTCCATTGGCGACACTTGAAAAATTCTACAGGTTAGCAGTTTTGCGTGACAGAGGAGATCTAGTGCTAAAATTATTGCTCTCAATCTAAAGATCGTGGCGATACCTCACATGTATGTTTTGAACACCGTTTTCATATGTGGGTGGGACTTGCATATGCGTTTGCTTCTGCGTGCAAGCTCGCGGGGACAAGGCGTTTTTTAATTTTTTTTTTTTTTTTTATTTTACTTTTTATTTTTACACTGTTCTTTGTTTAAAAAAAAAAAAAATTGATCACTTTTATTCCTATTACAAAAAAAAAGCATGACAGGACCATTTAAATGTGAGATCTGGGGTCAAAAAGACCTCAGATCTTATATTTACAGTAAAATGCAAAAAAAAAAAATAATAATTTGAAAACAATGACAGTGCAAAAAAAAAAAAAAAATGGTCCTTGGGTGGAAGTGACTTGTGGCGTTGCTTCCGCCCTGCCATGTTATGGAGCTGAGTGGCTCATGGACACTGCAGGGAGAGGACCCGCCAGCAGCGGTGGAGATGACCGGAAACCGGCGGGATGGGGGCACCTTTCCCGCCGCTAAGTGATCTTGCCGCTCAGACCACTTTTATCTTGTGCGGAATCGCCTGCTGAAAAAAGAGACACCGGGCTTATTGTAGCTATCTGCAGATCCTGTTCTTTTAAAGCATAAATAACAGCACGGTGCTTGTGCTGTGTAATTTGGCCCCTTGTATAACCTAAATTACCTGGCTGATTCTGCCCTCCCCCCTGTAAACTGACCATGGTTTATCATGGCTGCTGAGCTCTGACACCGTGGTCCGTTTACGTGCCTCCGTCATCTGCTGCTCTCTTCTCTGCTGTCCTCTCCCCTTCCCCTTCCTACCTGTCAGCTCTGTCCACTCACCAGCCCTCCCCTCCTGCTGCTATCATAACTACACTATAAACATGCCATCCCCTCCTGTAAAATAACATTGTTCTATTAAAAAATGCCAGCCTCGCCTGCTATAGCAGTCAGCCGGGGAGAGGAGAGAGCCAAGGAGTCATGTGAGCTTTGGGAGATGCTCTGCTATAAGGTATAGTGAGCATTTTTTTTATATAACACAGACACAGGGGCGCATAATGTTATTTTACAGAGGGGATGGTATATTTATAGTGTAGTGGCTTAACATCCACTTTAGTTTAGCTCTCTGGACTCTTGTCTAGACAATTATAATCTTTAAACTTTTATAAACTGCAGCCATTAAACAGATTCTGTTATCATTCAGTTGGTGTGCATTTATAAAGTTTTCTAGTCTGTCTGTCCTAGTCCAAGATGATTGGTCTGTGGAAAATATGTATTTTGATTGCAGATGGAATAGCCCCACCTACTGCTTAATACACAACCGGTTCTCTTAATAAAGTATAGGCTCATTAGGAGGTAGACGCCACCCCAAGCAGATTGCTTAGTATGACACTGGAACAAAGGAAGGCAAGTCCCAGCACTATATGCATCAGGGAGACATTGAACTGTGTATTCCAGGGGTGTAAAACTCCATTTCATCATGGGCCGCATCAGCATTATGGATGCCCTCAAAGGGCCGATTTTATCTGTAAGACTGTATAAATGCATATACTCTTTATCATATTAAATTGCTTCTGCATTCTATCTTTACTGGTTTTTGAAATAACTTAAGATTTAAGCTGTGAAGGACAGGTACAGCCCAGCATGAAGCTCACTTGCAGTCCTGTAGCAGATGGTGCAAATCTGAAAAGGGAGTGTCACACGCCGTTGGCATCATCCACATGATACTTTATTGGAGACTGCACAGACAAACCATGGTTCTGCCATGGTGTTTTGTCTGAGCAGTCTCCAATAAACTTTATTTTGGATGTTACCAGTGGTGTGCAACCCTTTACAGCTGGCATAGAATTGTAATATTATCTTAATAATAATAAGCAGATGTCCAGAACACCCCACTCCTCCTTCATACTTCAGATGTCAAGAAACCCCCACCATGAGACGTCAAGATTTCCCAACCCTCCCTTATATCACAGTGCACTTCCCTTACCGGCTGCTGCTGCTGGGAAGAGCCTGGGGGGTGACCAGGGGAGGTGGAGATGAGGGGGTGCCGCAGCTACACAGTGAGGTGCAGGATCTGTAGTGGGAGTTCTGTCCTCCCTTCTGCTGCCAACTGCTAAGACAAGGTGGGCACAGCTAGGGCCACATGGAATGGCCTGGTGGGCCTTGTGTTTGATACATGTGGTTTATGCCTAGCTTTACTTTACAGGTTGGCTTTGGAATGGTTTGCATGCTATATAATAACCATTTTGGTCCTCTTCATTTCTCTACAGTAATCCACCTACTTGTCGAACCTATAAATTCAAAGCACCTTTTTCAGAAATGTACAGTTTCTTTTCAGATAGGTAGTTTTTGCATCTAACTTCCCTTTCCCAACATGTATGCTTAAGAGTTGACATTAAAGTAATTATCATTTTAATGAATGTATGGTTGTAAAATAGTGGTTGTAGCATAATAAATTTGTAACATAATATTTACTTTCCTTGCAGGCACATAATGATCAAGCTGACTTGGTTTGGGAACTGAATTAATAATAAGATGCCCAAAACATTATCCACAAAAGTAACCCCAAGTGAGAATTCTGACAGTGACTGCAACATCATGGTAGAAAAACAAACCGGAAGAAAGGTAGGTGAAACTGCTTTCTGGAGAATAGGATAAACTGATTTAAGGCACCACCAGATGTTTTCATTTGCTTTTCCCTTAAATAGGTTGTTTTTGCAAAATAAATCCTATTTTTCCATGTCTCAAGCAGCTGGCTCTGGATGTTCCGGATGTCTTCCTGTGCTTGCTGGAATGCATGGAAAACAGCTGGTGGGTTTCTTGAAGAACTTGCTTACGTCTCTTACACATAGGCCTTTATTGTTCAGATCATTTCACTGGTCAGGTTTTCATTTCAACATTTAATCCTGTTGTATGCAAGTAAGGCCTCACAAAACGAAAATCTACATATGTAAATTCTTGCCATAGCAAAGTTAATGGTTATTTCAATGTACAAATCTTCACACTTCTGTAGGTTTTTCTATTGTTTTATTAACCTTTTTGTAAGCTAGGGCCCTTGAAATCCATATTATTGTAGATGTCACATCCTTTTTCTTGAAACAAATATTAAAAAGCTCCAGAGAATGTAGTTGTTTGTTTAAAAATGTCAAATGTATTTTAAAGTGCAGTTAGTGAAAGCATCCAAATTTGTGTTGCTTTCTGTAATCCTCTATATAGCAGGATTCATTAGAAGCCGTATTGTGTGACCTTCTCAACGGGCTGTTGTTTCATTGTCCAGCCTGGGCTGTGTTTTTTTTTTATTTTTTATACAGAGTGCTCTTGATTAAGTTTAATGACAAAATTGGCTGCACAGAATTACATTTTTTGTCAGATTGGAGTCCTCGTATACATATTGTATTTTGATTATATATTATTCTGGATTTATGGCTGGTTCACACCACAATTTCTACATTCGCCAAACACCAGTCATTGTTCTGTGTGCTATTGTTCTCGCCAGATATTGCACCATTCTTTGTGATATCTGACATATAATTTCTACACCATTATGTATATTTTAGAATATTGTTTCATCAAGCTATAGACCTAATTTTTGTATCTTTTAATAACAAAAGATTGCTCTGTATATGTATTCGGATTTGTGACAGATTGATCATTCATTATAATGACTGTGATTTCCTTTGATGTAATAATGTTATTCACATTTTATTTGCCTGTTAAGATTATGTCTGCATTCCATTGGTACCTCACTACATGCACTCTCAAGTGAATTCTACTGTAATCTTATTAGGCCTCATGCATACAGGGTGTTAGAAAAAACGAGCTGCAAAGCCACTACCAACACCAGAAAAAAGCAGCTGTGAAAACACACTTTTAGTAGCTTTTTGCATTGGCGTTAATGCGCGTTTAGCCACGTTAGCTTTTAGCAGCATTTCTCTGCCTGTATTCAAAATCATTGGTTCCCTATGAGAGCCATCTTAACTAGAGTTGAGCGAACTTCTAGAAGTCCGGGTTCTGCTGGTTCGGCCGAACTTCGGGTCAAAGTCCGGGTTCGGGTCCGGACAGAACCCGAACTTTGTCCCGGAGGTAACTAAAGTTACCCCAAGCCCCAGGCCCTGTTTCAAGCCCAAGACAGGCCTGGGCTTGGGCCTGAAACTGGGCTTCAAGCCGGCTTGGTCGTCTTGGGCCTGAAGATCTTCAAGCGAGTTGAGATCAATTCTACCGAGAGTATCCCTTGGTTACTAAAACTTATGTCCGTCTCTTTACGACGATTTTCGATTGCACCGATTTGCGCGTAATTGCGGTTACGTTTTTCGATGATTTTCACACAAAAGTGTCGACGAAAAAAGACCACAACCATCACCGAAACGTCGAGCAAAAAAGATTGTGGGACATACGTACTCCGGAT
>BLSH010090329.1:1606817-1623214 GCA_018402905.1 Glandirana rugosa | reverse complement strand
CTCTCAATATTATTAGCTATGGAGAATTAGCATAACTCCTGAGCTTGTATAGGGACACATTAAGTAGGTCATGTTAATTCTCCATAGCTGATAATATTGAGAGGGCCCCAAGCCCAGGTAACAACCAGAGAGTACAATAGGGAGAAAGAGAGAAAAAAGAGAAGATAAAAGAAAAAAGGAGGGGGAGGGGGTTATGACAGGTGATGGAACTGCAGCAATCTGTCCATCACTAGTTTTGGGGGAGCAAGACTAGGGTTGTCCAACCAATTCTGCCATATACTGTCAAATTTTCCAGTTGCATTGCGATGTTTGTATGCTAGTTGTTCTCTGAGGAGAAGAGAGTTTACACATGTCACCCATTGGGCTCTTGTGGGTACAGTGGTAGCCATCCAAAAACGTGCAAGAAGTTTCCTAGCAAGGTACAATAGTCTAGTAATCATAGTATATATACCTTTTGTATACATCTCAGCATCCACTGCCCCCAGTACACACACCAATGGAGTAAGCAGTATGGGGGGTTGAGCTACAGTAGAAATAGTCTGTGCAACCTCCGTCCAGTATCTTGTGAGTTTTGGGCAGCGCCATATCATATGGATAAAGTCTCCTCTGTGGGCAGAACATTTAGGGCATGGGGGGAGTCTCTTCTTCCCCAGTCATGTAATTGGGCAGGTGTATGATAGGCTCTATGGAGTATGAATAGTTGCGACAGTCTGTAAGAGGCTGATACTGACACCACTGGGACTGACTGGAGAGCCATGTCCCACTGCTCTCCATCAATGTCTCCTATATCCGAGTACCAATGGGCTCTAGACCTGAACTGGGCAGGGTCCTGGATTTGAGGACACCTTTTTAGAACTCTAACAAGGCTTAGCTAATAAGGAAAACTTAGATTAAAATATAATAAACAAATATCACTGTAAAATTGAACCTTCAAAGTGGACAGTGTCAATAGGGCAGTGTCAGTCAGTGGTTTTATTTTTTTTTTTTGTTTGTTTTTTTTTTAACAGCCCTGTTGTGGGGCTTTTGTGAAATATCAGGGGGTCTAAACAAACCCCTTATGTTCCGCTGTGTCCTCAATTTCCATCTATGCACCTCTGAGGGAAATGGGGGGAAAAAAAAGTAAAAACAAACGCGCGCACACACACAAACCAATGTATATGGTGATGGTAATGAAGCTAGCAGTAGAGTCACTGAGATAAGACAGAGGGAGAGCTATAGACTGGGGAGGGGGGGTGGGGGAGGGATGACAGTCACACAGGGGGTCATAAAATTGTAGTGTAATGGGTAAGGAAACGTATATCTAAATTTAAGCCGTTATTTTTTGTGTCAAAAAGGTATCATTCTTAGTTCAAACGTTTCCCTTTCCTGGATAGTTCTGAAATTCCCTTTAAGAACTAAGACATTGAGGTCTTCAATAGTGTGGTCCGGTTGTGAGAAGTGATGTCCCAGACGTGTGCAGAAACTGTCTTCTTTATGTTCCTTGATGGAATGTCTGTGTAAATTCATCCTTGTTTGCAATTTCTGTCCTGTTTCCCCAACATAAGATCCTTGGCTGCACCTATTGCATTCAATGAGGTACACGACATTACTAAAGGTACAGCTGTATGATCCCATGATATTGAAGGTTCCATTTGTGCGTGTGACATTTCTAGATTGATCTGGTTGCACAGTTTGCAGCACTTTTTATTGCAGGGTTTGCTTCTATTATTTGTGATTTCATAATCAGAGTGAAGTTTTCCGCTGATTAGTTTGTCTTAGGTTGGGTGGTTGTCTGTCTGAAAGCCAATATTGGGGGTTGTTGGGATATTTCTTTCAGAGTTTCAACCTCTGTTATAATGGGTTGTAAATCTTTGATTATCTTTTTTATCCCTTCTATTGCTGGGTTGTATGTAGTGACTACAGGTACACGGTTCTTTTGTTTTTTTTTTCCTCTTTGTATTGGAGGAGATTTTCTCTTTGGATTATCTGGAATCGCATTGATACAGATAATCCAGAAATGGAAGATTTCTACATGCTGCCCAAGATTCACAAGCCAGGAAATCCAGGCAGACCCATCATAACAGGTATGAATACACTTACCGAACATATCTCAGGCCTTGTAGAAAATATGTTAAAACCGTCATGAACACTGCGAGTTTCCTGCAAGACACCACTGAGTTTCTGAACAGACTCAACAATTTACAACAATTACCACCAAATACACTTCTAGTCACTATGGGTGTAGAATCTCTGTACAGTAACATCCCTCACAAGACATGCGGGTTGGCCGCATGTCACAGATTCCCATCATCCTCACCAAATGACAAATACACTTCCGAGGATGTTGCACAGCTCGAATTCATATTTACACACAACTACTTCACTGTCCACAATGACATTTATCTCCAGTGTATGGGTACTGCTATGGGAAGTAAAATGGCACCCCAATATGCAAGTTTATTTATGGCTGACCTGGAGGACAAATTCCTGAACAGCATACAACATAAGCCATACAGATATTATCGCTATATTGATGATATCTTTTTGATATGGACTGAAGGTGAAGAAAATCTAAAACCGTTTTTCTCATTGATCAACACCTTTCACCCATCTATCAAACTAAAAATGGATTATTCAAACACTCGTCAACTTCCTAGACACTACAGTATACATCAGGGATGACCAGTTTCACACTTTGCTATACAGAAAACCAACTGACCGATGCAGCTATCTCCATATCTCGCCATCATACACAGCCAGGCCATCAGATACCACCGAATATGTTCAGACCCAGGGGACAGAGATAAACATCTCAGAACACTGGCAGACTCCATCCATAAGAAAGGGTACAAAGACAAAACCATCAACAGCATAAACACGGCCTTGAAATCCTGAAGAGAAAATCTCCTCCAATATAAAGAGAAAAAAACAAATAACCGTGTACCTCTAGTCACTACATACAACCCAGCAGTAGAAGGGATAAAAAAGATAATCAAAGATTTTCAAGTTCCTCCACCTGAAACTCGCTCACCCCGGTCTTTGTGGACCTTGCTTTGTGCACTGGTCTAAATGATTTGGTGGAGGGGAGATTATGGTGTGTGGTTGTTTTTCAGGGGTTGGACTTGGTCCCTTAGTTCCAGTGAATGGAACTCTTAAGATGTCGGCATAGCAAGACATTTTGGACAATTTCATGCTCCCAGTTTTGTGGGAACAGTTTGGGGATGGCCCCTTCTTTTTCCAACATGACTGTACACCAGTGCACAAAGCAAGGTCCATAAAGACACATGGGTGAGCAAGTTTGGAGTGGAGGAACTTGACTGGCCTGCACAGAGTCCTGGCCTCAACCCAATAGAACATATTTGGGATGAATTGGAGCAGAGACTGCAAGCCAGGCCCTCTCAACCACATCAGTGCATGGCCTCACAAATGCGCTTCTGGAAAAATAGTCAAACATTCCCATAGACCTTCACTCTCCCACAAATATTGAACCCACATACATAAACACCAGGACAGTAAGGCATGTGTGTTCATATACATCCTGATCCCATCTAAAGCTGGGTACACATTATACGTTGTTATTTGTTTTGTATTTTTCACCAAGCGGGCTGAATGAGAAGATTTATGTTAGTGCGACAATCTCCCTGCTGAGCTATTGCGTTCTGACAAGGGGACTGCCACCCAGGTGGACTAATTGGTTGCTCATTTTCCAGAATTCTGATTTCACAGAAGCTGGTTGTAAGCCCAGTTTGTCGGAAAGAGAGCTGTACACACAGTCTGAAAGTCAGTTGGCCCCACCAAAACTGTAGTTTTTGGGCAATTTTTGTCCTGTGTGTACCCAGCCTAACTTTCCTCACCCTCCTTCTCCTAATCTCTGGGACTGACTATTTTACCTAATCCTGACTATCTAGCTGCAAGCCCCACACCCGGCATCCTGCCTTTTCTGGCAACAGCCACAATCCACTTAGTTTAATGTCTATCCCTCTGCTTCCAAAAATCTACCCCCCTTCTCATGTACTCCAAAATATCCGCTTTGTCTGTAACAAGCTCACCTCTCCATTTGACCATCTTATTAACATTTTGGCGAAATCCTGCACTACAGGTGCATCTCAAAAAAATTAGAATATGATCAAAAGTTAATTTATTTCAGTAATTCAATTCAAAAAGTTAAACTCGTATGTATTATTTAGATGCGTTACACACAGAGTGATATAGTTCAAGCATTTATTTTATTTCATTTTGATAATTATGGCTTACAGCTAGTGAAAACCCAAAATTCAGTATCTCAGAAAATTAAAATATTACATAAGACCAATAAAAAAAAGGATTTTTAATACAGAAATGTTAGCTTACTGAAAAGCATGTCCATGTACAGTATAGTATGCATTCAAAACTTGGTCGAGGGCTCCTTTTGCATGAATTACTACATCAATGCAGCGTGGCAGGGAGGTGATCAGCCTGTGGCACTGCTGAGGTGTTATGGAAGCCCAGATTGCTTTGATAGTGGTCTTCACCTTGTCTGTATTGTTGAGTCTGGTGTCTCTCATCTTCCACTTGACAAAACCACATAGATTCTCTATGGGGTTTAGGTCAGGTGAGTTTGTTGGCCAATAAATCGCGGAAATACCATGACCAGGGTGGATTTGATTTAAATCACTAATAAAAAGGCTTGATTTAAATCAACTGGATTTAAAACATCCCTGCAAGACTTCACCTTATACAAATCCGTCATCCTAAAATGCAATTCCTGCCTCCATGCTGCTAAACAAACCTATTTCGTCACTCTCTTTGATAGGCTATTATCCAGTGCTCATCGGCTCTTCCGGCTCTTACCTTTAAATCTCTACTTTTGTCCCCCACCACTTCCACCCACTAACTCATTTATTTGACAGTAGTTTGCCAATCTTTTGAAAAGCAAGATTGATGTAATTCATGAGGACATCTCCACACATATCTTCCCCACTTAACATACCCTGTTAAACAGCCTATGCAATACTTTCCTTTCTGACCCTGCTACTACAGAAGAGGTTACCAAAATTTTCTCAGACGCCCGCTTAACTACTTCCTGTCCAGCCTATAGACAAATGACAGCAGGGCGGTGCTTCAGTTATCCTGACCGGACGTCATATGACCTCTTACAGGATAACCCGAGCGATCGGTGGTGCCGTGTGTCATTCTGACCCACCGCATTACCGAGCTCGGTAAAGAGCTTCCATCGGAAGCTCTTTACCATGTAATCATGTAATCAGCCATGACCAACTACGGCTGGTCACAGTGTAAACAGCAAGAGACGTTTATTGGCTTTTCCTCTACTCGCGGCTGCAGATGTGAATAGAGGAGAGCCGACAGGGGAGGTCTGCGCTGATTGTTTATCAGCGCAGCCCCCCCTATGATCGCCACCCAGGACCACCAGGGAGCCCACCCATGACCACCAGGGAGCCCACCCATGACCACCAGGGAGCCCACCCATGACCACCAGGGAGCCCACCCATGACCACCAGGGAGCCCACCCATGACCACCAGGGAGCCCACCCTGACCACCAGGGAGCCCACCCTAGACCACCAGGTAAGAGGCACAATGCCCAACATGGATGGCACGCAGTGCCAATTTCAGATGCCACTCATGACCACCAGTGAATGGGGAACCGTACAGTGCAATCTGTTATTGCTGCCCACCAGTGCTGCCTATGAGTGCCCGTCAGTGCCACCTCATCGTTGCCCATCAGGGTAGCCTCATCAGTGTACTTTTTTACAAAGTTTTGTGAGAGAAACCGAGAATAGCTATTTTTTTTCTTCAAAATTTTTATATTCGTAGCGCAAAAAATAAAAAACGCAGAGCTGATCAAATACAACCAAAAGAAAGCTCTATTTGTGGGAACTTAATGATAAAAATTTTGTTTGGGTACAATGTTACATGACCGCGCAATTGTCATTCAAAATGCGACAGCGCTGAAAGCTGAAAATTGGTCTGGGCGTGAAGGGGGGTAAGTGCCTGGTATTGAAGTGGTTAACCACCTGTTCGCTGTACCCTGTTACTTCACAACTACTATGGTTGCCTTCTTGTTTTATCCTATGCTCTCTCACGTCTTCAATCTCTTGCTCTCTACTGGCACCTTCCCCTCCCTTCTGAATTATGCACTGGTCACCCCTTTACTTAAAAGCCCTTACTAGAGTATACCAGCCTGAACATCTTAAGACCCATCTCCTTGCTTCCATGTACCTCCTTAATTTTTAGAATGCTTGGTCTACAACCGCCTGAGCTCCTACCTCACTGACAACAACCTTCTTGACCCCTTACTGTCTGGCTTTCACTCGCAGCACTCCACAGAAACTGCTCTACTAAAACTCGCTAACAATTTACTAACTGCTAAAACTAATGTCCATTACTTTATACCAGGGATATGTAATTAGCGGACCTCCAGCTGTTGCAAAACTACAATTCCCATCATGCCTCGGGGTGTCAGGCTTGTAGCTGTCAGTCTTGCTATGCCTCAAGGGACTTGTAGTTCTGCAACATCTGGATGTCCACTAATTGCATATCCTTGCTCTATACACTTACTACTAGACATCATGCTGCCTTTGATAATGTTGACCACCCACTCCCCTTCAATAAAGAACACTTCCTTGGCCTCTAATGCTGGCCATACACCAGTAGATTTTCGGACGAGAATACTCATTCAAACATTTGAATGATTGATCAATGATGAAACATGATTTGATCAATGAGCGAATGCAGTTCGATAATTTTACTTGCTTATTAATGCTTTCTCGATTTTTAAAAAGAATGTAATTCCCAGACGAAAACCACATGTACTGTCCAAAAACTCATTTGACAAAAATGTTTTATCCTGCTCCTTCAAAATTTCTCATCGCTGTGGTCGAAAACGAATGTTGATTTGACCCTACTAACAATTCGAAAATTAAATAAACTTTCTTAAGCCGCTCCCAGAGCATTGCGCCCACGATCTGCTGGTCGTGGGTGCAATCTCAGGCTCCTGCAGATTCTCAGCATAGCTGTCTGCTTGTACCTCGTACGGGTAGGGAGTTACCCGAGAGCAAGAAGATCAATGGACTAAAAGAGTGCTCACTAACGCCATTGTAGTTTGAGAACTACAAGCCATCAGCCGCAATGGCTGATGATACTTGCAAGCATTCATTCACAGGAAACTGTGAATAAATGAATGATTTGACCGAGTACGTGGAGTCCCACACGGCCACTCTATTTTCAAATTGTGACAGCGGGTTTGGAGAGGGGATCCCCACCCGCTCTCAAGGGGGGGGTGGAGGGATTTGGGTGGAAGAGCAGATGCTGGAATATGTTGCACTCTAAAAACGGGTAGAACATGTAACCTGTTCCAAAGGGATCACTGAAGAGCCTGGTCTGGCTCAGTGATGTCAGCTGACAGCAGACTTTAGCCCCCTGTTAGCTGAATCTGGGACACAGGAGCAGGGTGGATTTGATTTAGATCACTAAGGAAAAGGCTTGATTTTTAAATCAACTTGATTTAAATCATTATTTTTAAAGAGCAACTGTCATTTCTGTCCTCCTGCGGCTCCTCCTCTGACCCGCTGTTGACTCACCGACAGTCCCATTCAGTTAAATGGGACAGCTGATGATGTGGCAGTGACACAAGGGGAGGGACGTGGCGGCAGTAGGTGAGTGAATGCCCGCTAACAGGCGCTGCCATGATGGATCTGAAATGACAGGTGCTCTTTAAATGTAATAACTTATTCTAGTTGGTTGTTAGAATCTTTCATATTTGCAAACAAACCGAAGGTTTCCTATTTAGAATATTAAGCTGTCAGGTTAGTAAAACAGCAATATCAGAACCAATTCAATCATAGTTTGTAGTGTACATAGATTTGCGAAACAATGGGATAAAGAAATATTTCTGAACTTTGTTTTATCTCATGGTTACTGTGAAATTGTGTGAATGCATCAATGCAGTGCATGTTATATCAGCTTGCAGAGCTTTGGATTCATGGAATGAGTTTACCAAAAATATAAATATTGCAGAATATACAACCTCATGCTAAATAACTAAGCTCCATTTCATGCTGAATAAACTAAATTATTAATGTATCTTAAATAGAAAACTATCTTTAGATAGATTTTTACTCAAAGCATTTTATTAAAATAAATTTGATAGAAATCAAAAAAATGTGATTTAAGCACTTGCACCCGTCGCACTTATACTATGGCAAGGTGGCTTGGCTGCGCAAATCGCCATACCGGTACGGCGATTTGTGCACTAGCTTTTGTGGGCGCGTGCCCCCTTTGCCAATCAGCGGGTCTGGCGGACTCGATATCCACTGCTCGCAATCGATCCCCACAGTGACAGAACGGGGATCTGCCGACGTAAACAAGGCAGATTTCCTTTCTGTCAGGGGATGACACTGAGATCTGTCTTTCTGCAATGCAGGAAGAGGGATCTGTGTGTTTTCCCCAGTCACACCGTCCCCAGTCACATACAGTTAGAAAACACAAACCGGGAACACATTTAACCCTTTGATCGCCCCTGATGTTGACCCCCTTCCCTGCCAGTGTCATTATTACAATGTCAGTGCATATTTTTAGCACTGATTACTGTAATGATGTCACTGGTTCCGAACAAAGCGTCAAAAATGTCAGGTGTCTGATCTGTCTGCCGCAATTTCGCAGTCCCACTAAAAATCGCTGATCGCCGCCATTACTGATTAAAAAAATAAATCTTCCTAAATATATCCCTTATTTTGTAGACACTATAACTTTTGCACAAACCAATCAATTTTTTTCCCCCAAAAATATGTAGAATGCATATTGGCCTAAACTGATGAATAAATTTTGTTTTTTTTATATATATATTTTATTTTTTGGATATGTATTATAGCAGAAAGTAAAAAATGTATATATAATTTTTTTCAAAATTGTCACTTTTTTTGTTTAGGCCCCAAACACACGGACGTATTAAAAAAAATAAGCTTAATGTCGGGCCCGGCGTCAGGCAAGAATTGGCGTCAAAAAACGTGATTTCGTCTGCGTTTTTGCATCAGCGTTAGTGAGCGCCGGCGCCAATAGGTGTTTTTTTAAAAAAAATATACATTCCTCTGCTATTTTTTAACCTGAAAACGCCGGTTAACGTCGCTACGGCGTTAATGCGCATTAGTGAGCGTTTTGCCGGCTCAGCGTCAAAAACGCCATAATATTACAGCCTCGGAGCACACTAGCCGTGGGTTCTGCTTTCAGCTCACTAACGCCATCTACACCTCAAAAACATCAGCATTTTTATGGGGCCATTGAATAACCTGGAGAACTGCAAGAAACACGGCAGTAAAAAACATCCGTGTGTATGAGACCTTAGGTCCCATACACACACATACGGCGTATTTAAAAAAATAAGCTTAACATTGGGTCCGACGTCAGGCAAAAATCGGCGTCAAAAATGCAATTTTCGTCTGCGGTTTGCATCGGCGTTAGTGAGCATCGGCGTCAATAGGCGTTTTTAGGTTAAAAAAAAAAGGAGTTAACTTCGCTGCGGCATTAATGCGCGTTGGTGAGCATTTTGCCGGCTCATCGTCAAAAACGTCATAACGTTACAGCCTCGGAAAGGCACTGGCCGTGGGTTCTGCTTTCCGCTCACTAACACCGACGCCATCTACAGCTCAAAAACGTCAGCGTTTTTATGGGGCCATTGAATAACATGGAGAGCTGCAAAAAACGCAGCTTTGTGGGGAAAAATTTGTGGGGAAAAAAGGATGTCAATTTTGTTTGGGTACAATGTCGCACGACCGCGCTTTTGCCAGTTAAAATGACACAGTGCCATATCGCACAAAATGGCCTGGTCATTAAGGGGGTAAATCCTTCTGGGGCCGAAGTGGTTAAATCAGTGGTTCTTAACCTGGGTTTGATCGAACCCCAGGTGTTTGGTGAGTCAGTCTCGCGGGTTCAGCGGAGGTCAAGACACACACCCAACTCGTGATTCGTGATGACATGCCACGCTTGTCCATAATTGGCTGCAGGTGATCAGGCAACATCGCTTGGCCTATCTGTGCTGCAGGGAATTTGGTGCGCCCAGTAGTCGAATTGTAACTGTCGTGATGGTACGTCGTGTGATTTCTTTCTTAATATTTTAATCCCTTCATACTAACTATGTCGAGCAAAAAAAGAAAGTGGTCGGACAAATATGTACAATATGGATTCACATGTATAACGGAACGTGATTGGAGTCAGCGTCCTAACTGCATGATTTGCAATGCCAAGTTGAGCAATTCTAGTCTAGCATCGGCAAAACTAAGAGAACACTTCCTTAAGCTGCATGGAGATGGAAAATACAAGAACACAACGCTCGCTGAATTCAAGGTGAGGAGAGCCAGATTCGATGAAAAGGCTAGTCTGCCTGTTCTCGGCTTTGTACCCATCAACAAACCGATCCTCATAGCATCGTACGAAGTTGCTTACCTGATCGCAAAGCAGGGCAAACCACACACCATTGGTGAAACACTCCTAAAACCAGCTGTGTTGAAGATGGCGAATATCATGCTGGGAAAAGCAGCTGAAGTTATCCCAAATTCAAACTCGACGAGACCACAGACGTTTCCAATCTAAGCCAGCTTGCAGTATTCGTGCGCTATGTGAAAGACGACGTGATAAAGGAAGATTTTTTATTTTGTAAGCCTCTTACAACAACAACTAAGGCAGCCGATGTGAAGAAACTTGTGCATGACTTCTTCAAAGACAACAATCTTTCGTGTGTTATGGTTTCTGCAGTTTGTTCGGATGAGCTCCAGCCATGCTGGGAAGAAAGTCTGGTTTTGGTGCGCTAGTGAAAGCCGATGCACCACACATCGTTTCACATTGTATTCTGCACAGGCATGCGTTGGCAACAAAAACCTTGCCTCCAAAACTGGCAGAAGTATTAAAAATTGTAGTGGAATGCGTGAACTATGTGCAAAATAGTGCTCTCAGGCACCGCATCTTCAGGGAGCTGTGTAATGAAATGGGATCTGAATTCAAGGTACTTCTGTACCATTCTAACGTTCGGTGGTTATCCCGGGGACAGGTGCTGAATCGTGTTTTTGCCGTGCGTGTGGAATTAGACCTGTTTTTGCAAGAGCACCAATATTGTCATGCAGATTGCTTCAAAAATTCTGACTTCATTCTCATTTTAGCGTACATGGCTGATATCTTCGCAGCTCTCAATCATCTCAATCAACAGATGCAGGGCAGTGGAGTCAACATCATTGAAGCGGAAGAAAACCTGAAGGCTTTTCAAAAAAAGCTACCGTTATGGAAACGACAAATAGAGAAGGATAACTTTGCAAACTTTCCCCTGCTAGACGACTGTGTAAGTAAGATCGAAGATGTATCTGGAATCGGATACATTTCTGTACCCGCGGAACTGAAGCAAGCAATTGCCACGCACTTAGAGGAGCTTGCAAAGATTCTCGATGGATACTTCCCTACAAGAGAGTCATATGCAGCATGGGTGAGACAGCCATTCACGTTTAGTGCTGAGACAACAGATGTCAATGATGAATACCTCGATGAAATCATTGAACTTCAGCAGAGCCAGGTTCAACAGCAACTCTTCAGAACAACAACGCTCTCAACGTTCTGGTGTCAACAAATTGTAACGTACCCTGTTATTGCTAAGAAAGCTCTGGAGATTTTCATATCGTTTGTTACAACATATCTTTGTGAGCAATCCTTTTCGAGGATGCTGGACATAAAAACGAAAAAACGGAACAGACTTTATTGTGAAAATGACATGAGAGTGGCACTTGCCAAGGTAAAGCCGCGCATTCCTGAACTGGTCTCTGAAAGACAACAGCAGAAGTCACACTACTTTGCAGTAAATATTCATTATTATGTTTTTGTGTGAAAATCATGTTGTAATGGTTTTGTTCTTTAATGGTTTTGTTCATTTTGTGCACCTATGTATAAATATATACCTAAATAAATATATACCTATGTTTTGAATTTGAAAAAAATCATATTTTATTTTTCCAATTAAGAAGGGTTCAGTGAATGCGCATATGAAACTGGTGGGGTTCAGTACCTCCAACAAGGTTAAGAACCACTGGGTTAAATAAAAAAAATAGTTTATTTTTTTTTTTGTATCCACCCTGGCCATACTCCCCTTTTAAAGCCTTCATTGCACCCTTCGGCACCTAGGTGGGAATGTTGAACACGTATGTAAAATGTAGATATATTTTTCAGTATGTTTTGGCTTCATGCCTCACTGTATACAGTTTTCTTATAGCTTTTGTTACCCCAACATTTCATATTCCTGGTATGTGACTGCTGTACCATGTACTTGTATGAAAAGATCTCCTGTTCTCCTTGTATTGTTTCCTTTGTGTGAAATCCCTGTTATTCCTGCCAGTCCCTCTGCATTCCTATTAAAAACGGACCATGCTAAGCAGGAGAGCACAGCGCGGTCAGCTCTCTTACTGTGCTGGGAACTCGGCCTGTTCTCCAATGATCAAACTTGTCCTGTCCTCTGCCGTTCATTTCCGTACACACATATATATATACATTTATATACAGTTTGTATGTGTGTGTGTGTGTGTGTGTGTGTGTGTGTGTGTGTGTGTGTGTGTGTGTGTGTATGTATATACAGTATCTCACAAAAGTGAGTACACCCCTTACATTTTTTTAAATATTCTATTATATCCTTTCATGTGACAACACTGAAGAAATGACACTTTGCCACAATGTAAAGTAGTGAGTGTATAGCTTGTATAACAGTGTAAATTTGCTATCCCCTCAAAATAACTCAACACACAGCCATTAATGTCTAAACCGCTGACAACAAAAGTGAATACACCCCTATGTGAAAATGTCCAAATTGGGCCCAATTAGCCATTTTCCCTCCCTGGTGTCATGTGTTTCGTTAGTGTTACAAGGTCAGAGGTGTGATTGGGGAGCAGGTGTGTTAAATTTATTCTCACTCTCTCATACTGGTCACTGGAAGTTCAACATGGCACCTCATAGCAAAGAACTCTTTGAAAAAAAGAACTGTTGCACTACATAAAGATGGCCTAGGCTATAAGAAGATTGCCAAGACCCTGAAACTGAGCTGCAGCACTGTGGCCAAGACCATACAGAGGTTTAAGAGGAGAGGTTCCACTCAAAACAGGTCTTGCCATGGTTGACCAAAGAAGTTGAGTGCACATGCTCAGAGTCATATCCAGAGGTTGTCTTTGGGAAATAGACATATGAGTGCTGCCAGCATTGCTGCAGAGGTTGAAGGGGTTGGGGGGTCAGCCTGTCAGTGCTCAGACCATACACCGCACACTGCATCAAATTGGTCTGCATGGCTGTCATCCCAGAAGGAAGCCTCTTCTAAAGATGATGCACAAGAAAGCCCACAAATAGTTTGCTGAAGACAAGCAGACTAAGGACATGGGTTACTGGAACCATGTCGTGTGGTATGATGAGACCAAGATAAAGGTATTTGATTCAGATGGTGTCAAGCGTGTGTGGGGGCAACCAGGTGAGGAGTACAAAGACAAGCGTGTCTTGCCTACAATCAAGCATGGTGGTGGAAGTGTCATGTTTTGGGGCTGCATGAGTGCTGCCAACACAGGGGAGCTACAGTTCATTGAGGGAACCATGAAAGCCAACATGTACTGTGACCTACTGAAGCAGAGCATGATCCCCTCCCTTTGGAGAATGGGCCACAGGGCAGTATTCCAACATAACGACCCCAAACACACCTCCAAGACAACCACTGCCTTGCTAAAGAAGCTGAGGGTAAAGGTGATGGACTGACCAAGCATGTCTCCAGACCTAAACCCTATTGAGCATCTGTGGGGCATCCTGAAACGGACGGTGGAGGAGAGCAAGGTCTCTAACATCCACCAGCTCCATGATGTCGTCATGGAGGAATGGAAGAGGACTCCAGTGACAACCTGTGAAGCTCTGGTGAACTCCATGCCCAAGAGTGTTAAGGCAGTGCTGGGAAATAATGGTGGCCACACAAAATATTGACACCTTGGGCCCAATTTGAACATTTTCACTTAGGGATGTACTCACTTTTGTTGCCAGTGGTTTAGACATTAATGGCTGTGTGTTGAGTTATTTTGAGAGGACCGCAAATTTACACTGTTATACAAGCTGTACACTCACTACTTTACATTGTAGCAAAGTGTAATTTCTTCAGTGTTGTCACATGAAAAGATATAATATTTACAAAAATAGGAGGTGTGTACTCCCTTTTGTGAGATGCTGTGTGTGTATAATTGTATAGGGCAGGGGTGGCGAACACGCGGCTCCCGGCCATAATGAATGCGGCTCTTTGCCTCTTATCATATTTTGTATATAGTGTGGCTCTTTGCCAAGTTTCATGTTTCTCTCAGGGCGATCTCAGGCGGCTTGCATTGACTTCTATGATAGAAGTCTCCTCGCAAGCCACCTTGAGATCGCCTCGAGCGCCGCTTCTGTGTGAGTGTTTGTCTGTTTTGGCAGGTCACTGCGTGGTGTGGCTCTCTGACTCTCACAGTTTAAAATTTTGGCTCTTTGTGTCTAACTTGTTCGCCACCCCTGGTATAGGGGATTCATAATTTTATTAGCATGAGGTGGGTGGTCAGTGTACTGGGCAGCGTTGCATTTATCACTGCTTAATAAATGGACACCTCGAGTGTTTTAGTGAATTTCTGGTACTGTAACCTCTGTCTCACGAGATTCCAGAACCAGGGGGCATTCTCCAGTGTTCAAAGTGTTTGAAGATTGCTTCACTTCTCTGAAGGAGAAGTGATCTACACCGCTTCATAAACAGACACTCAGAGGTGAGAAATCTCCTGTAGGGATGCCGGTGAACTGAGCAGCGGATATTTTTTACTGCTTCATAAACTGACACCTTAGGCCACAAGAGGAAGTACTGTTACTGGTAGAATCTCCAGGTAAAAAAAAATCTTTGCAAACCATTTTTTTTGTGGCTTGGTTTCAAACTGTGTACTATGGGGCATGATGCCAAACAAACTGAAAAATAGATTTAGTTGTTACGAACACTTAGTGTTACTGAACCCACAATAGTAAAATTAGTCTGTATATGCAATAAAGCATGTTTGCTATACTCGCTGTGGATCGAACCTAAGGGGTCAGTCCTCCGCATTGTGTAAAAATGCTGTTTGATCCTGTCTTTGATCCTCTTCTTCCACTGTAAGCAATATGCTGTTAGTATACAGAGGCTAGGGGACAAGCAAGCTGCACATGCTCTATTTGGTGTGTATTGCTAGAGAGTTTTTTTTTTTTTTTTTTCTTGGGAGAGTGCATGTAATCAGCACAGAGCCAATCAGCACTGTCCAGACAGAGGGTCAGGGGCCCTGCAGCCTGATAAGACAGTGAGGGGACAATGAAAACTCCTACAAGCTTTAACCAGATACTGATAGAAGTCACAAGACTGCTCTAACTGCTGATGAGAAAATGTATTTAGCAGCTTAGATTTACTAAAAGAATTGCATTTCAATGTTCTGTGAGACTAGATATAGTAAATGCAGAGTCCTAGGTTTAGTAGCACTTTAATTGTAGTGTTGGCTGTTAGTTCAAATGGCAACTATAATGGCTTTGATTCAGTTTTTTTTTCGTTTTAGTTTTTATTTTCAAAGTTTATACATATTTAAACGGTTGTTTCTTTGTCTTACAAATAAACATTTGGGTTTTCTAAAGAAAACTGCACAGCAAACAATGTCTGCTTTGAAGCTATGATTTAGCGAATTTAAACTTCAGAGTGAACTGTCCAGAGAGGGAGTGAGTCATTCAGTTATGTGTGTAAATTACAGCTTGAACTTTTATGTTCTGTAAGCAATTGGCTTTTACAGCATGTGAAAGCATGGAAAACATGAAAAGGAGCCTCCTGAAGAATGCAAAATATCATATTTACCTGATTAAAAAAGATTTTTACAAATTTTTATTATTTATTTTTTTTAAATTCTGTACAAAAAAAATAAATTGCAGGTTTTGGCAGTGCCATTGCGCCTGAGGCCTAAGACTACACAATGTTCTGTATTAGTCATTCTTGTAGTCAAATAAATGACTATTGAATATTTGTTTTTATTTAGTACAGGTACTTATATAGCACCGTCAATTTACGCAGAGCTGTACATATATATTGTACATTCACATCAGTCCTTGCCCTCAAGGAGCTTACAATCTATATGAATGTATTGATGGTGTCGGTTGAACATCAGTTTGAGAAGCTTAACCACTTGCCGATCGCCTGCCGCAGCATGACGGCGGCAAGATGGTTCGTTAAAGCAAAACGCTGTCGCAGGACGGCGGCTGCGATAACGAGTATTGTGAATGCACGCACACCGCCGGAGACTCGCTCGCGCGCTCACTGTGTTGGGGGGGCGGACTTGAACGCCGCGGCTACCCGCAATGCCCCCCCCACAGTGAGAGAACGGTGTATGTAAACACGGATCTCCGTTCTCATAGA
>BLSH010090329.1:1595353-1606807 GCA_018402905.1 Glandirana rugosa | reverse complement strand
GCCCCCCCCCCCCCCCCCCCCCACAGTGAGAGAACGGAGGTCCATGTATGTAAACACGGATCTCCGTTCTCATAGAGGGGGAAGGGCTGTGATCACAGGCTTCCTGTATATGGGAATCAGGATCACTCCCCTCGCCCAGCTCCCATACAGTAAGAACACTCCTAGGGAACACAGTTAACTCTTAGAGCGCCCCCTCCAGGTTAACCACTTCACTGCCAATGGCATTTACACAGTAATCAGTGCATTAATGCCAATGGTCCCAAAAAAGTGTCAAAATGGTCCTACATGTCCGCCGCAATATCGCAGTACCACTAAAAATCACAGATCACCGCCATTGCTAGTAAACAATAAAAACCCCAGAAATGAATTCTCATCATTAGTAAACGCGGCAACTTTTGTGCAAACCAAACAATTAAACGCCGATTGCGATTTTTTTTTTTTTTTTTTACCAAAAATATGAGGAAGAATATAAATCGGCCAAAACTGCTGAAAAAAAATTGTTCTGTTTATTTATTTTTGCAAAATTGTCGCTCTTTTTTTGTTTATAGCGGGGATCAGAAATGACGAAGAGGTAACCAAATACCACCAAAAGAAAGCTTTATTTGTGGGGGTAAAAGGACGCAAATTTTGTTTGCATACAACGTCGCACAACCGTGCAATTGTCAGTTAAAGCGACACAGTGCCAAATCGCAAAAAGTGCTCTGGTCCTAAAGTGTGAAATCCTTCCGGGGCTGAAGTGGTTAAAATAATTCAGAATTTATTGACCGATGCATTTGACCTGCAGTTGACCTGATTCAAGATTATAAAAAAAAAAAATCACAGGCATTAAAATATTCATTAAATATTTGACAAGTCAATTTTTGGGCGATCTGTATTCCGTGGGAAGTGCTTACCATCAATGGTCATGGGGATGAGGACTATAGATAACAAGCAGGCAAAAAGCAGACACAATTTTGCATGTTAGCAGGTACACTGCTGCACATAACCACTGACCAACATTTAGGCCTCATACACACGGGTGTTTAATAAAACGAGCCGCATCGTCAGTACTGACGCCAGAAAAAATGATTTTACCAGAGTTTTACATTGGTGTTAATGTGCGTTTTTCATCTCCTAGCTTTCAGCGGCTTTCTCTGCCTTTATTCAAAATCAATGGTTCCCTATGGGAGCCCATTGATTTGAATAGAAGTCACACCAGAAGTCAGTTTGATGATCCGACTTGCAGTGCAACTTGTGTGCTGAGGATCTTGAAGGGGAACCCCTCCCCCCCAAAATAATAAAAAATTTGCTTAGCCCCCCCCCCCCCCCCCAAGAGCTTGCAAGCAGCTTGCTATGGGGGCACCCCAGCCGAGCCACAGCTCCCTGTGTCCATTCGGACACGGAGCTATGGTGCCACGCTAATGTCTCAGCCACTGAGGAGGGGAGTCCCGGGCAGCCGAGAAACTCCTACAACATCGCTGGATCTAGATGAAGCTCAGGTAGGTATTAGAGGGGCTGCTGCACACAGAAGGCATTTTATCTTAATGCATAGAATGCAAAAAGATAGTGCCTTTACAATCACTTTACCTAGCGCTCGGCCAGACATTGATAGGCCTCCAGTATACTGCTGCTAGTAAACGGACATTTAGGAGCAGTTGGGCTTTTTTTTTTCAGCTGCCCTGAACTCTTTTCTGTTATCTTATCAGAACATGTACACAGGGCTGTTTTATAGTTGTTTCTAGGCAGTCGAGTTTAGAAGCATTTTTTGGAAAGACAAAAAAATGCGTTTGGGGCCGATGTTCAGAGGCATTTGAAACACCAAGTGCCTATAATATCTTCTAAACGCGGTAACTCGCGTTTAGCAACGTTTCGTTTTCAGGCGTTTTTTCATTTTTAAAAACAAACGCTTCTAGGCGCAAACGTAAACGCGGCTAAACTGACATTTCTAGCTGTCAAGTTAAAGCGTTCAGGTGAGGTTAAACAACGTCCTGTGCACATTAAGCCATAGAAATCACAAGACTGTTTTATATACTGCTGTTAAGAAAAGGTATTTAGCAGTTTATAATTACTAAAACTATTTCATTTCCATGTTCTGTGTACTGTGGGAGACCAGATATAGTGATCGCAGGGTCCTGGGTTTAGTAACACTTTAACCACTTGCCGACTGCCTCATGTAGAAAGACGGCATTAGTGTGGCTCCGCTGAGCCGTCTATAAACGGGCGGGTCGGCGCACTCTCAAGGCCGTCGCACGCTGCGTGAGTGTCCCCGCGGGTCTGGCTAACTCTATGTCCGCCGGCGTCCCGCAATCGCCTTCTACAGAGGAAGAACAGGGAACCGCCAATGTAAACATGGTGGTTCCCTGTTCTGACAGGCGGCATGACCGTGATCAACTGATCCCTGTGATCGGGATCAGTTAGTTCTGCCTGCCCAGCCCCCACACAGTTAGAACACAGTGAGGAAACACACTTAACCCCTTGATTGCCCCCCCCCCCCCCTTAGTGTTAACCCCTTCACTGCCAGTGACATTTATACAGTAATGAGTGGCTATTTTTTAGATCTGATCGATGTGTAAATGTCAGTGGTCCCAAAAAAGTGCCAAAAATGTCCGATCTGTCTGCCCCAATATCGCAGTCCCGATAAAAATCGCAGATCGCTGCCATTACCAGTAAAAAAAAAAAAAAAATAATAATGCCATAAATCAATTCTCATGGTTTTGTAGATGCAATAACTTTTGCGCAAACCAATCGATAAACGCGTTTTGCGATTTTATCAAAAACATGTAGAAGAATATATATCGGTCTAAACTGATGAATACATTTGTTTTTAATTTTTTTGGATATGTATTATAGGAAAAAGTAAAAAAAATATTGGGTTTTTTCAAAATTGTCACGGTTTTTTTGTTTATAGCACAAAAAATAAAAACCACGGAGGTGATCAAATACCACTAAAAGAAAGCTCCATTTGTGGGGAAAAAAGGACGCCTGTTTCATTTAGGGTACAATGCCCCGCGACTGCGCAATTGTCAGTTAAAGCAATGCAGTGCCGAATCACAAAAAGTGCTCTGGTCAGGAAGGGGGTAAATCCTTCCAGGGCTGAAGTGGTTAAGCCACACATGATTTGTGTGTGGCTCTGCCTCATAAAATAAAAAAAAATAGAAAAGCATCTAAAGTGTTTCTTTCTGATCAATAAGTCAATAGATTTTGAAATTCCACAGTAAAAACATAGATTCAACTTTCTTTCATAGCCCAGCTCAACTTGCTCAACCTTTTTAAAAGTGTACAGCCTTATTTACTTGTTCTAGAATAAATCTGTTCTTACACTAAACTTTCTAGAGTGCCAGCTTCAGTGAAATGCAGGCACCGAAAGGTGCTGGCATGTACCTTTATCATTCTAAGACACTCCAAGAACCCTGAAACCTGGTGCTGTCGATAATGCAAACTGTCACATCTGCTTGGAAAGTTAAAGTGTTACTTCTTGCTTGCACTGTCTGTGTGTAAGGCCGTACTACACGTAGGCAGGGCTGTAAGTTTTCACATGCTCTGTTCGGTCTCTTATGCTGTGTTGGAGATTCTGTTTCAGTTTGAGTTTTTCAGGTCACATGGTATTTACTTCACACATGTGGGTGTGTATATAGATTCTAACTGACCGCCCAGACCCTCCCTCCTCCTCCATGCCCAGTAACGAAAAATGAACACAGTGGGTGGGATATCCCATCTAGAATCATGGAAGATCCGCCTCCCATAAAAGCACGGACACAGACTGCAGTAGATTTCTAATGGCAGTGATTCCATAAATGAGATAACGTCACTGTACATGTTTTTGCAGCATCAGTTGCAGCCTGCAGCCGTACATATTGAGGTCATAGATATTTCTATGCTCTTACTTTTGCAAACACCCCATCCCCTCTCATCCTCCTCTTTATCATACCTGGCCATCCACTGCAACCTTGCTAACACCCCTCCCCCAGTCATCCTCCTCTTAATCTGTGTCCCAATGTACCCCATACTCATTCACATAGGGTGGGGGCAGTTATCTGGGGGCCCCCCTGTTAAAGGGGGCTTCCAAACTCCGACAACCACCGGCCAGGGTTGTCGGGAAGAGGCCCTTGTCCTCATCAACATGGGGACAAGGTGCTTTGGGGTGGGGGGGCGCAGGGCCCCCTCTGCCCCAAAGCACCCACCCCCCCCATGTTGAGGACATGTGGCCTGGTATGGTCCAGGAGAGGGGTTGCTCGCTCCCCTTTCCTGACACACCGGGCTGCGTGCTCGGATAAGGGTCTGGTATAGATTTTCGGGGGAGATCCCACGCCTTTTTTTTTTTTTTTTTTTTTGTGGAGTGGAAGTTCCCCTTAAAATGGGGAAGAACCCCACACATTATTTTTCTTTTTTGCGGGGGTTCCTCTTCAAGAACCTCAGCACACAAGTCGCACCGCAAGTCGGATCATCATGATCCGACTTCTATTCAAGTCAATGGGCTCCCATTGATTTTGAATAGAGGCAGAGAAATGCCTGATGAGGCTTAACGCTGTGTATACAACATTAAAGAGTAAGTAAACCCAGATTGGGTTTACTTCCTTTGTATTCCCCTGCAAAGTAGATGCATCGCATAGTAGCCCATTATGTGCCACTTACCTGCAAACGAAGCCTGCGACGTCCAGCTCTGTCCCCTGTGCAGGCAGCGTCCATCTTCAGCCCATCTTCCTTCCGGGGGGCCGCGATCTCCGGCTCTGTGACTGGCCGGAGTCGCGTGTGCTGAAATTACATCGGCACAGCTAGTAAACTGCATATCTCCTGAACCGTGCGGGTTTAGGAGATATGCAAGGCATCTACAGGTAAGCCTCATCATAGGCTTTCCTGTAGGTGAAAGTAGTTGCCATGAGTTGACAACCACTTTAAGCCACGTTTTTTAGCTTTTACCGGTGTCTGAGTTTTTACAGCTTTAGTGTTGGAGCCTCAGAATGCGCTGGTCCTGGGTTTTTTTCTTTGGAGCTTGAAAACGCCTATGCCACTTACAGCTCAGAAACGTGTATGTGTGTGTGTGTTTGTGTGTGGGGCCATTGAATAATATGGAAAGGCATTTTTAAGCTGTAAAAAAAAGCTCAAAAAACGTGCCTGTAAAAATGTCCGTGTGTATGAGGCCTTGGGGTTTCAGGGAGGATTTTATTTTTAAAAGTAATTATTAGATTCCAACCTACATTGGAGAATGACAGCTGAAGAACACAATTTTAACCTGACTGGTGACTGTGGAATGATTACCAATAGTTTTTACCTAAAACAAATTATAAATGTGTAGAGTGTCTAAGTAGCCTCTTTATAAAATTCAGTAAAATAACGGTCTTAACGCTGTTCATCTTTACAGCTTTATCTCTCAACTCTCTGCATTGTAGTAGTAAATATTGAAAACTCAAACTAAACATTCATTATGTAATGAGCCAAAATTTCATATCCATTTTAAGTGGGCATTAGCCCTTGCTTGTAATCACGCTCTCTAATGTACTCTGGTTTGAACCTGAGTGAGTACCAAAAGAAGGTAATTTGTGCATCTTCTCTAGGCAAGCCAGGCAAAGTCACAGTAGCTGATTAAAAGGGTCTTTCCTAAAGCTGCCCATACTCTAGTTACTTTTTCATCTATATGAACATTCTTACAGTATGTTCAAATGTCATTAAAAAGTAGCTCCGATCTCCCCCAGAAAAATTAAAAGTAAGCAGCTAAAAATACACTAGCTGATGACTTTCAATATAAGGACACTTACAGTACCTGTCCAAGGATCAAGCGTTGTCCTTACCCGAGCCAATTCCGTTTCCCACTGCGCATGCAAGAGGCGCGCTGTGCTTTGTGAATGGCCCCGCAGTCTTCTGGGACTTGTGATGTGTCCCAGAAGGCTGAGGGGGGGGTGGGGCGGGGAATTGGATGGCGAACTTGCCCTTACATCGTCGTAGCTGTCTGACTGTAAATGGGAGCTGGGAGAAAAATTATTTATTATTTAAGTCAAAGCACCTCTCACTAAATAAAATGGTAAGCTTACAGTCCTGTTCACATGTTGCATTTGCTTTGCTTCAAAAATGATACCCCATGTTGCTTTCTTGGTGCTTCAAAGCATCCCCAAAGCCTCCATTGAAGTCTATGACAACACTTTTGGAGCTTTTATTCAGAGTTGCCTTTGCTTTGTTTAGGAGGTATTGCAAGTATGAGATAACCCGGGATGCACTGGGAAACCTAGTGAACCAGAAAGACACCATCAGCAGTCCCTTCCAGTTCATATGTATATATTCTGGTGTGCAGCAGGAAGGTGTGCAGGGTCTAGAGATGAGCAACTAGCAGATGGCACACATGGTGTGCAACATGAGAACGGTATATAGCAGAAGGTGAGTGGGGACCAGAAGGAGAGGACGAAGTGTTGGAGGATTCACAGAGCTTGGGGACCAGAGCAGGAGGAATTAGCAGATGTCACATGTGGTGCGCATTGGGAAGCAATATAGCGGGAGGTGAGTGGAGACTAGAGAGACAGCTTAGCTGGGGGCTGCATACTGAGTGGGGAATCTGCAGAGCTGGGGTCTACTACTGAGCAGGTAATCAGGAGAGCTGGGGGCTACTACTGTGCAGGGGGGATCAGCAGAGCTGGGGGCTAATACTCAGCAAGGGGGAACAGCAGAGCTGGGGGTCACTACTGAGCAGGGGGGATTAGCAAATCTGGGGGCTACTACTGGGTGGGGGAATCAGCAGACCTGAGGGGAGAGGGTGGTTACTACTGAGTAGGGGGCGGGGGGGATCAGCAGAGCTGGCGGGGGTTAACTACTGAGCGGGGCATCAGCAGAGCTGGGGATCTGCTGAACAAAGGTACTACTGAGCCAGGGTTCTGCTGGGCCCCTTTAAAACAAAGAGAAAATCAATACACACACAGGACTTTTGTCAAGCTTCATTAAGGCATCACAAAAGCATCAAAAACATCCCAAAAAGCATGTTGAACGCATTGATGATGCGCAGAGATCAGGAAGACATATCATAAAGTTTAATTGCCAGCTGCAGCTGATTGCTTCATGCTGTGCTGAAAAAAGTGCTGCATACATGCCCTCACACCACTGCAACTGAGCTGAACCAGGCACATAGGCACTGCACTGAGCCAAGCACATAGGAGATGAGGCATTTTGCCTTACTCTTGAGATGGGACTGCGCTGGAATAGCCACCCAATGCAGTCCCATCACATCTGGTGTGAACCGGCCCTATAACACAACTTTGCAGCGCGACAAAAGCGCATGGAAATTATGCCTCTTTAAATCCTATGTAACTGTTCACATTGCTGTGCTGCATTTGCACTGCGTTTTAAAAAGTCCTGCATCTTTGGTGTCCTTGTCAAAAGTGCACCACTGCTTTGTGTTTTTGGTGCATTTTTTGAGTCACATGTCCAAGTTTCACAGGTGCATGCTGGGAGACAAGACTCAAAAAAATAAAAAATGCATTGAAAATGTGATATGCATTTTTGCAAAACGTGTACTGTAATTTTAAGTGCATCAGTGTGAAAGGGCCCTTGTTCTTTGGAAACACTGTATGCACACTGTACATACCCTTTCATTTTGTGACAGCCATCAAAGTCAAATTTGTAATGTTTTATAACCCCTGCTATTGACAATCTGATAATTAGTTTCTATAAATTTTGTGCTCTTTTTGTTTTTCATGCATGAATGGAAGAATCAAATTGGTAAATTTATCAGATGCTTTTCGTCATGGGATCCATTTTGCAAGTAGAAGAGAAATGTAACAAAAATTGGCCAAATGGATTATCCCCTTTTTCAGTTTAGTCAAGTAAAATACATTGACATGTTTTCTCTTGTTCCAGAAGAAAAAAGATTCAGCAGGTGATTCAAGCAGTCTATATACAGTGCATCCGAAAAGTATTCACAGCGCTTCACCTTTTCCACATTTTTTTATGTTACAACCTTATTTCAAAATGGATTCAAGTCGTTATTTTCCTCAAAATTCTACAAACAATACCCCATAATGACAACATGAGAGAAGTTGTATAAACTCTTTTATTAAGAATAAAAGAATAAAAAACAAAAAAAATTCACATACATAAGTATTCACATCCTTTGCTCATAACTTTGTTGAAGCACCTTTGGCACCAATTACAACCTTGCGACTTTTTGAATATGATGCTACAAGCGTGGCACACCTATTTGTGCAGTTTCTCCCATCCTTCTTTGCAGGACCTTTCAAGCTCCATCAGGTTGGATGGGGAGCGTCGGTGCACAGCCATTTTCAGATCTCTCCAGAGATGTTCAATCAGGTTCAAGTCTGGTCTCTGGCTGGGCTACTCAAGGAGATTCGCAGAGTTGTCCCGTAGCCACTCCTTTGTTATCTTGGCTGTGTGATTAGGGTTGTTGTCCTGTTGGAAGATGAACCTTCGCCCCAGTCTGAGGTACAGAGCACTTTTCATCACGGATGTCTCGGTACATTGTTGCATTTATCTTTCCCTTGATCCTGACTAGTCTCCCAGGTTCCTGCCTGAAAAACATCCCCACAGCCTGATGCTGCCACCACCATGCTTCACTGTAGGGATGGTATTGGCCAAGTGATGAGCGGTGCCTGGTTTCCTCCAGACATGACGCTTGCCATTCAGGCCAAAGAGTTCAATCTTTGTTTCATCAGACCAAAGAATTTTGTTTCTCATGGGTCTGAGAGTCCTTCAGGTGCTTTTTGGTTCACTCCAAGCGGGCTGTCATGTGCATTTTACTGAGGAGTGGCTTCCGTCTGGCCACTCTACCATACAGGCCTGATTGGTGCTGCGGAGCTGGTCTTCTGGAAGGTTCTCCTCTCTCCACAGAGAAACGCTGGAGCTCTCAGTGACCACTGGGTTCTTGATCACCTCCCTGACTAAGGCCCTTCTCCCCCGATCACTCAGTTTGGCCAGGCAGCCCGCTTTAGGAAGAGTCCTGGGGGTTCCAAACTTCTTCCATTTACAGGCGATGGAGTCCACTGTGCTCATTGGGACCTTCAGTGCTGCAGAAATTTTTCTGTACCCTTCCCCAGATCTGTGCCTCGATACAATCTTGACTCCAAGGTTTACAGACAGTTCTTCGGACGTCATGGCTTGGTTTGTGCTCTGACATGCACTGTTAAGTGTGGGACCTTATATAGATAGGCGTGTGCCAAATCATGTCTGATCAACTGAATTTACCACTGGAGGACTTCAATCAAGTTGTAGAAACTTCTCAAGGATGATCAGTGGAAATGGAATGCACCTGAGCTCAATTTTAAGTGTCATGGCAAAGGCTGCAAATAGTTATGATTTTTTTTTTTTTTTTTTTTAAATAAATTTGCAAAGATTTCAAACAAACTTCTTTCATGTCATCATTATGGGGTATTGTTTGTAGAATTTTGAGGAAAATTATGAAATTAATCCATTTCGGAATAAGGCTGTAACATAACAAAATGTGGAAAAAGTGAAGCGATGTGAATACTTTCCGGATGCACTGTATTAAGGTTCTTGGGTTGTGTATGGAGTCAAGTATGCTCATAAATGGCATCTCATTTTCTGCACTGTTACCTTAAATGTTACCCTGTTACCAGAATCCTGTTTGTTTCTGTTTTTTTAGAATAAGGAGAAAATCACATCCTACACCCGAACGCCTAAGTTGGACAGGAATGAAGTTGGAAAAGAAGTGAAAGAAAAATCTTCAATGAAGAGAAAACTCCCCTTCACAATCAGCCCGCCTAGAGAAGAAGAGAGAGATTCTGACACAGGTAGATGACCCAGAATGATACTGATGTCCTGTCATATAATCTGGCCTTTTGTTCATTCTAAGTAACTGTATGTTGCTGAATTTGAAGATTTAGTATTCATGTCATCTGGTTTGGAAGTAGCATACAGGCAGCCCCCGAGTCACAAGATAGGTTCTGTAGGTTTGTTCTTAATGTTGAATTTGTATGCAAGTTGGGACAGGTACATTGTTTTTTTTTTTTTTTTTTTTTTTTTTTTAAGTGTAACTGAAGCCCAAAAATTAATTGTAGGTGTTTTGGATAGCATAGGGAAGGGTTAAAACCCATGTAACATTTGTTTTGCTGTCTGTGCCCCTCTGTTCAGAAGATTTCACCTCACTTTCTGTCCCTGTGACAAATGGATTTGGGTTGTCATGGAAACAAGGATTGCTGATAAAGCTTCAGTGGAGACTCCTTTCTCCCATGATAATTCTTATAGGAATGAATTTCCCTTTCTAGGGGTAGATTTCCTCTCACTTCCTGTTGTCTCCCTCAGTTTGTAAGTATGGGTCATATATAAGTTGCATGTTTGTAACCCGGGGACTGCCTGTACTATTACCGTAGGTCTGTTTACAGACCTTTTGATTTATAGTATAATAAAAATAAAGCATTGTAATAGTGGCTATAAAGGCTCCTTCAATGTACAATGCACAGAATAAAATGCAATATACATAGCAACGCATCAAGAACTACCTTGTACTGATATGGTTTTAGTAAGGCCTCGTTTACTTGAGTGTACTACAACAAACACTCATGTTAGGGCCGTGTTTTCCCACTGTCTGTGTTCAGGGCTGTGAACCCACGCAGCTGTCAAATTGGGAGCAGCAGCTTTGTCTGTGTGGCCGCTGCGCCATAAATTACATAAATGAGACTACCTGCAAGGGGATGCATGGAACACCTGTGCATCCCTGTGTAAGTAAACACGGCCTTCTCAGAGGCATATATTGGATTATGCCCCTGTAAACAAGCCCCCCCCCAATTCCACCCACCTTGGAGCAGTCTTCAGGATGGTCTATTTACATCCTCTTTCTCCTCCTATTCTCCTGACTGGGTAGTGGGTTATTGCTGCAGGTAATGTCATCACATAATGATATGGCACGGCTCTCTGCAGCATTTACCTGTGAGTCTAGGGCAGCCTCATAACTTGTTTCCAGGGAGTGGATCCTTGACCGCTTCAGCTTACAGGAAGCAGGTTGAATGACCCTGGAATCCTTTCAACCTGGAAGAGAACTGGAACACTGGACCATGGAGGAAGAAGTCATTACTGGGGGAGGCTGTTTAAAAAAAAAAAAAAAAAAAAAAAAAATGAATTTGTCGGAGGGGGTCATTACTGAAGAAGGAGGTACCAGGTCACAAGGTCAAGAGAAGGTCCAACTTTCCTAAGGTCCCAGTAAGTTGGACGAAGGACATTCGACTTCGCCAGTTCCTAGGTGAGGGACCTTTGTTCAATACTCCGACGGGATCTGAGTGTCCATTTACGACGTCTCTCGGCACGGTATAGTAATACACTACTGTAATGGACGTCGTTATTGGGTGATGGGTCAGTCCTCTTATCCTCCTCTTTCTCCTACATTTATCTGGTAGGACTTCTGACGAGGTTCCACCCACCTTAACCCCCCCCCGAACAAATGTCCCCGTATTAGGTTATATACGGAGACTCTTCCGGCACAAATGAATGTGTCCCTACGTGTCCACAAGGTACGTAGGGGAACGTCCA
>BLSH010090329.1:1530904-1548277 GCA_018402905.1 Glandirana rugosa | reverse complement strand
CATCGCACATGTGGGCATGTATACAGGCTGTAGTGGAAAGCGCCTCCTACCTGAACACACAGCTCTGGAAAAACTGTGCAGTTTATCATGTATCTGTAGTGTACAGATCAACGAAAAAGGTATATAGTGGCAGCATTTTAATATAAAAAGATGCTTTATAAGCTGGGGGGGCAGTTGAACTATTTTCATATTACTGGGTTTAGTAACACTTTAAGTGTTACTAAACCCAGAACCCCACATTCACTATATCTGGTATCCCATTGTACACAGAACATGGAAATGCAATTATTTTAGTAAATATAAACTGCTAAATACCTTTTCTCATCAGCAGTATATATTATCACTTGTTAAAGCTGGTAGGAGGCATTTTTATTATCCTCTGACTGTTTCTTTGAGGCTGCATGACCCCCGACACTCTGTCTGGACAGTGCTGGTTGGCCCTGTGCTGATCACAAGCACCCTCCCAAAAATAAGGATCGGGGAAGGCCGGATCAGACAGCCTTTTTACACAATGCAGAGGATTAATCCCTTATGTTCCACAGTGAGTATAACAAGCATGCTTTACTGCATATACAGACTGATTTTACCATTGTGGGTTAATAACACTTTAATTATGTTCTTGTTCAATAACCTCGTTTTATGAATGGTTTATAATTTTAAATGTTCATCGGACATCCATGTTTGCTGATATAATAAGAATGCTTTACATCCTTTGTCCTACTTATTTCACTAGTAAGAGTTGTCTAAAAACCATAAACACACTGCAGTCTCTATTGGGATGAAACGCCTACAATGTACCTGGTTTCCTGCGACCATGCCATTTTTGCCCGGCCTGTAAATTACGTGAAAGAACCCCTCTGCTTCAGTTTTTGTTCATTGCCAAAAAGTGTTTAGCTTGTTTTCTCCATGTAAAGACATTTAGCAATTGTTGATATATGCTCCTAACCATTCATGGGATTCAGTCAGTTTTAATATAATTGTATTTTATTTTACAGACTCTGAGGAGCCCCATTTTACCAATCTATCCAGTGTTGATGAAAACTTAGATTCAGAGGGGGAAAAGGAGCCCTTGATTAATGAAACCAAGCATGCCACTGCCAAGGGGACACCTTGCACTTCAGGACTTGATGAGTATGAATTTAAAGATGATGAAGAGGATGACGACGATGAGGATGATGGTGATGATGATGAAGATATTGATGGAGAGATAGGCAAAATGATGGAGGACAAGCCTGTGATCAGGAATGAGATTAACAAAGAGGGCTCTGAAGAGAGTGAAAACTTTTTTGTAAAGAAAGACAAAATAGATTTTCCAAAACTATATAAAAACAGAAAACCGAAACCATCTCGGTTATTATTCACAAGCTCTGACAGCTCAGATGATGATTTGCTTCCTGAAAAAGTGAGCCTTGCTTCTGAAAGCCTAAATTCTGACATCCGACACAGGAAAGAGTACAGTGTTCTACACGAGCAAAAGGAGAAGGGCAAAGTCAAGAAAAAAGTGAAGAATCAAAGTAAAAACAAAGAAAACAAAGAATTAAAACAGGAAAAAGATAAGAAAGAAAATGTTAAAGTAGTGAACATAGTGATGAACTCTGCTTTGGATTCTATAGAAAAAACTAGAGACGAAGAGGTGTTTAGGAAATCTCTGTGTACAAAAGATGAGGGGTCTTTACATTTGTTTCAGATTACCCCTGGCAAATCGCCCAAGCACACATTCACTTTTGTTGATAAGCAATCGACCCCACTAAAACAAGACAACACTAAAATGTGTGTTTCACCACCTGGTGGATCCGAATCACCATTACAAGCAGAGCTCTTCCGCTTTGAACAGAGCCCCGACTCAGAATATGCACTGGAAAGTTCAAGCACCACAATTTCCAAATACAAGGAAAAAAGTAAACACGCAAAAGACTTTTTTAATGAATATGGTGACAGGCCTGCAGCTAAAAGCAAAGAAGATGACAAAAGCCCTTCCTCTGAAACAGCGGAGTTTGTTGTCAAGAAAGACAAGGAAGGCAAAGTAATAAAAAAGCACAAAGTAAAGCATAAAGATAGGGAAAAAGACAAAAATAAAAAAGAGCTAGATGTGGAAAAGGAAAAAGGCAAACACAGGGATAATAAAAACACACAAAGAAATATAGAGTTTGACAGGGAATTCTGGAAGGAGAACTTTTTTAAAAGTGATGAAAATGATGATGAATTTTTGAGCATGGAATCTAAAAACCCATCTCCAGATAAAAAAGGCAAGTTGGAAAAACCACAAGCAAAAGAAGATAAAACAAAAGAGAACTCTGACCACAAAGAAAACACTAAAGATCTTGAGGAGACCATGAAAAAAGAAAGGGATAGTAATATATTTCCAGAAAAAGGTGATATTTTTTTAGGAAATGTACTTGTTAAGGAGGAGTCAACAAACCTTGACAGGGAAACCGATACTGAAATGCTTGCTAAGGAAAGCAGGGAGAAGTCTGATAAGAGATTAGCACTTAAAGAAAAGGACATTGATAAATTGGATAAAAAATGCACAGACAAAGACAAGAAATCAAAAGATCACAAAGCAGAAAAAGAGAAGATTGACATACACGACCACATAGAAAAATGCAAAACACATTTACAGTCTGTACAGAAAGAAAACGATAAAATAAGAACTGTTTCAACCAGCAAAGAAAAGTCCAAAGACAAATCTGAGAAGAAACTTGAAAGGATTGAAAAGGATAAACATCTTGGTGAGCAGAAAGTTTCTTCTGATAAAAAAATTAAACAAATGGAAAAAGATCTAGAATCAAGCAAATCTGACAAAGGAAAACGCAAAGAGCGAGATTATCGAAAGAAGGAGAAGTCTAAAGACGGAGATTGTTTCTCTGGAACAAGTGTAAAGCACAGCCAGGAGGAACGAAGACCAAGTAGCACAGAAAACAAGGTATTGCACGAACGACTATCATTAGTAAGGGAAAAGTCAAAAGAGGAGCAACAAAAAATGGCTGAATATAAAGAAAAAGACCGCAAAGACAAGGAAAAGGATATAGATAGATATAAAGAACGGGACAAGCATAAAGACAAAACACAAACAAATATATTGAAAGTAAAGCCTAAAGAGATTGAACCAGAAAAAAATAAACCTAAATTACAACTCAAAGATACCCGACCAAAAGAGAAAAGATTAGTGAATGATGATCTAATGCAAACTAGTTTTGAGAGAATGCTTAGTTTGAAAGACCTTGAAATTGAACAGTGGCATAAAAAGCATAAAGAGAAGATCAAACAAAAAGAAAAAGAGAGGCTGAGACATCGAAACAGTACTGAAATTAGTAAACTGAAGGAAAAAGAAAAGCCGAGACATTCGCTCACACCATCTAAAAACAAAGAGTTAATGAGATCGAAAAGTTCAGAGTTGTCAGATTCTGGCCCTAAAGATAAAATGCTAAAGGATGCCACAAGCTGCAGATCACAGTCAGTCGATGGAAAAAATGTGGCATATCCCGGAAAAACACTTTTAATATTGGAAAACAATAGCCTAGCTAGGTCTCCTAGGTCAGAGAGTGAAAAAACTGGTCTAAGTTCTCGATCTATATCAATGATATCAGTTGCCAGTTCTGAAGACTCTTGTCATGCTACTGTGACCACACCAAGGCCTACTATTGAATATGATTCAGACTTTGCACTTGAAGGTTCAGATTCTCAGATGTCTTTCTCTCAGTCCCCTTTTCTATCCACCGCTAAATCCCCAGCTGTTCATGACCGAGAGTTGGACAGCCTTGGTGAGCTACCTGATCGTGTTAAGCAACCTCTGTCAAACAGACTTCTTCCAGGTTATCTCAGGTCAGTGTCTGTAGAGGATACTAAATTGGCAACCAGTGAATGCAGGCCGGTTGTAGAAGTTAGAAGATGCAGCATGCCAGCTGCTTTTGTTGATCAAATTAGGCCCTCCCCTTCAATTTTAGAAAGCACTTTACAAGAAACTACAGCAGCTGCTCCATCAGTGCCTAGCAGCTGTATGTCTCCAAAAATAGAAGAAAAAGATTTCCATGGTAGCTTTTCTAATCTACATCCAAGTAGTAAAAAATCCTTACCTTTTAGTAAGCATACTGCAGATTCAAATATGTTAGTCCAAGAAACGCAAACCATTCCAGAGGGATCACCTGTTATAAATAGCACTGACCGAGTCAGTTGTCATGTAGGCATGTCTTCACCTTTGGATTCTGAACTTGCAAAATCGGTTTGTTCAGAACAAGAGTCTGTCACATTTGCGGAGGCTGACAGCAACACATCTCAGGATTTGCTCTCATGTAAACAAGAAAATACCAAAACAAGCCCACATGAACCATGTGTACTTTCCTCTCCTATATCATGCCCTACTGTTACAGCTCCACCACCTTCAGATCTACATAGTTCCCCAAAAGCATCTGTGCTTTGCAGTTTGACACCTAGCACTGGAACAGAAGAGCAAACTTTTGCAAGTGCCAACTCTAGTAACGTTAAAGGAAATGAGGTAAAAGAAGATGAACCCAAGTTTCCTGAAACTGAGAAAACTGAGGTACCTACTGCAACACCTCAAGAAAATGTTCACTCTGTTGACAGGTTAAAAATTGTCCTTTCAGACTGTGTTGTGGAAAGAATTCAAAATACAGCAGATGTACAGGCTCCTAATCTTTCAAAGAAAATCACACCAAGCTCAAGTCCAACAAAGGAGAATATTCTAGTAGACAAACAAGAGGAGGAACAGTCTACATCTAAAGACTGCAAATCTGTTGTAGAAAATCTTACAGCATCACAGAGTGACAGAAAAGATGATGGTGACTTAGAAAAGACGAGTGAAACAGCAGAAATGCTTAAAGAAAACACACATGATCAAGTCAACCATTCCGGTAACACAAAGGACGCATCTTTGCAAAAATATGACTTCTGTTCATCTGAGAATCAAACACCTTCAGTACAGGAAGAAATGCAGAAATTTAGCCAGACCATTAAGATGGAAGTAGAAGAAAATACTGAAGTAAAAACTGAACCACAGGAAATTCCTCAACGGATTACAAGAAATCGTGCTAACATGTTGGCCAATCAAAATAAGCAGGCGCAAGCAAGCTTCTCCCACACTTCAGAAAAGGAAGCTGTTGAAAACACTATATCCCTGAGAGGGAGGATACGACTAACTGAAGAGGATGATGTACAAGTTCATCATCCACGTAAAAGAAAGCTGCCTCGTGTGCCTCAACCTGGTCTAGCTAATCCTTCAATACAGCAAGCAAAAGAAAAAACACAACAGTCCTTGGCTGCAGTTGTGGATTCTTTGAAACTGGAGGATATTCAACCATATCAGTCTGAGAGGGCAAATCCTTATTTTGAATATCTTCACATTCGACGAAAAGTAGAAGAAAGGCGAAAGATGCTGTGTAGCGTTATCCCTCAAGCACCACAATACTATGATGAGTATGTGACCTTCAATGGCTCATATCTTCTAGATGGGAATCCCTTCAGCAAGCTTTGCATACCCACAGTAAGTCATCTACTAAATCCGCACCAAGCCTTTTAAATGTTAATTTGAGGTTGGTAAAAAAAAAATAAAAAAAAATAAGCAGAACTCCAGTCTGCAGTAATCTGTTTTCTCCTAAGCTTGCTGTACTGCTGTTTACTCTTCCGTTCACTGACAGACGCAGCCCTTCTTATGACACGTGGGGTTATGCTCATATCACTAGGAGTAGACTAGGCAAAATAAAACAAAAGCATAGGTTGGCCCCTCCCAGGGGGCCGTCCTCACCTTAGCATATAACCCCCTGCTAGACAATAGCATATAAGTTTTAATTGCCTAGTGCAAGGAGTAGACCTAGTTCCCTTTGGGATCTGCGGTCTTCTGAGGTTTTTTCTGATGAAGACTACTATCAAGAAGCCGGCTGGTGGATAGAGGATGTCTAGAATCCAAAAGCTTTCCCCAGTCCGGCCAACGTCTGTGCGAGCTGCCCTTAGCAGGGGCACGCCGCATAGCGCCTGTTCCATGCGGGTGGCCAGTGGCTAATCCCACTAGAGCCCAGTGACTGGTTCTGTTCCTGTCCAGTGGCCTGGCCAGCAGCATTCCTCTGTGGGGAGATAAGTCTGCTCCGGGTGGCTACCCGCTGCGCCCGCCGGATTGGTAAGCCTGTTAGTGGGGATGAATCTGGGGTGGTCATCTTCCATTCCCCCCCACTCTCCCTCCCCCTAACCAGCAGTGCAGGCTTTTGAAGTGCAGTGGTGTTTGTCCTTGCTCATTCCGGTCACAGTGCTGAGGCATTAAAATAGCAAGTATAGCTGGCTCTCCCTGGGTGCTGGTGGCGGTGGGTGCAATCTTCCCGGGTCTCCCTGGCTGATTGGTGGGGTAGAGGTGGTGGTCACACAGTGGGGGTGCCAGAAGTCCGGGATGTCAGAGGACCCTGGTGTCCTTGGAACAGCTGAGGGTGGTATTTGGGGAATTCTTTCCCCGGGCGGGGAACCCAACTCCGGGGGGCCCCAAAAAACGCCCCCCCCCCCCCCTGTCATTCCTCGGGGGAGGATTCAGAACCAGAAAGCGCCTCGGTGGTCACGCGAACCCCCGTGGAGTTATCAGAGGGTGAACTGATACCCTCAGACGGCGAAGGTGATCAGGGGGCTCCATTTTCGCACGACAAAGCGATAGTGGCCGCTTTGATCAAGCAGGGGAGTCGCATGAATCCGCATATATTTGTGGGTCGCTTAAACTCCCTAGGTCCCCTAGGGCCTACCCTTATGATCAGTGTTCAAGGAATGGCTACGGCCGCAGAATTCCTTTGCTTTACCCAAAAGCTTTGCTGTTCGCTACCCCTTTGAGGATAGCTTTACTAAGAGATGGGCTTCCCCATCAGTGGACCCACCGGTGGCCCGTCTAAATAAGGCGACAACCATTCCCTTGGAGGGGTCTCCGTCTTTTAAAGAGACGGCTGATCGCCGCACGGAGGCAGTGTCTAAGGCACTGTTCTTGTTGGCTGGGTCAGCCATGCGGCCAGCTCTGGCGGCTGCTATGGCGGCGCAATCTCTTTACGAGCACGCTACCACATTACACTCCAGTTTAACTTGTGAGTGTGCACAGGCTGAGGTGCAACGCGCACAACACCTGGAAGAGGGTCTCCGCTACATATGCGATGCTGCATTGGACCTGCTTCCCATATTATCAAAAATGTCTGTTTTTGCAATTGTTATCAGGCGGGTGCTATGGCTCCGCTCTTGGTCAGGCGACCAGGCTTCGAAGAAAGCTCTTACAGATCTTCCCTTTCAGGGAGGCCGTCTGTTTGGCCCACAGTTGGATGAAATCATTAAGGATTTCACAGGAGTAAAGAGTACTTTCCTTCCGGAGCCAAAACGGTGGGATTTTCGCCGTAGGCAGGGCCTGGTTTCTTCAGGTCAGAAGAAGTTTTTTCGTGCACCCGGCTCAGCGGGTAAGGGCTTCAAGGCTGGTAAGGCTTCTGCTGGGCCCAGTAAAAGGCCCTGGCAACATAAGTCCGAAAAAACAAAGGATAAGTCAACCTCCGCATGATGGGTTGCCCCCGCGGGTGGGGGGCTAGTTGCTGGGGTTCGCAGACAGATGGACTGCCCGCATCACCGATTGGTGGGTGCTGGAGGTGGTGTCCTCCCGGTACAGGATAGAGTTCATCTCTCTACCCCCAGAAAGGTTCTTCCCTTCGAACGTAAGACTTCCCCAGGGGCGTCGGGAGGCGCTTCTGGGCGCCATTCGGGCGCTCACCGAACAGGGGGCAATTGTACCGTACCCACGATGGAAAGGTTTCACAGGTTTTACTCAAACCTCTTTGTGGTGCCCAAAAAGGGCGGTGTCAGGCCAATTCTGGACCTGAAGGCACTAAACTGCTTTGTAAAGACAAAAAGATTCAGGGTGGAGTCCATCCGCTCGGTCGTGGCCGCCCTGCACCAAGGGGAATTCATAGCGTCCCTGGATATCAGGGACGCATATCTCCACGTTCCAGTTTGTCACAGTCACCAGCGTTTTCTGCGCTTCGCAGTGGGAGATCTGCATTACCAGTTTGTGGCACTTCCCTTCGGTCTGCCTTCGTCTCCCCGAGTGTTCACCAAGGTGGTGGCCCCGATGCTGGCGCTGTTGAGACAGGTATTGCGGTGGTAGCATACCTCGACAATTAACTCCTGAGTCAGCTGCGGCTCTGGAGGAGAACGTGATAATCATGGTATCCACGTTAAAAGAATTTGGTTGGCTGATCAACCTGCAGAAGTCATCGTTGACTCCATCCTGCCGGCTGGAATACCTGGGTCTGATTCTGGACACAGGCAAGGGTGTTTTTACCACCGAGCAAGCTCCTGACAATTCAGGCAGCAGTGCGAACCCGGTTATCACGCCAGTGGTCCTCCTTACGGTTCTGTATGCGAGTGTTGGGGCTCATGGTGTCGACTTTCGAAGCAATACCCTACGCCCAGAGTCACACTTGGCTCCTGCAGAAGGCGGTTTTGTCGCAATGGGACAAATCTCCCATATCCCTAGACAGACTGATCAGGTTGGATCATCAGTCCCGAGGATCCTTAATTTGGTGGATTCGGGCTCCAGCCCTAAAGTTGGGAAAATGTTTTCTCCCCCTCAATTGGTCGGTAGTAACGACGGATGCCAGGCTTTCAGGCTGGGGAGGGGTCCTGGGTCAGTTCTCTGCCCAGGGTCCTTGGTCAGTTCAGGAAGCTTGCCTTCCGATAAATGTACTGGAACTGAGAGCGATTAGACTTTGTCTGTCCCGTTGCGAGGCCTCCCGGTCTGGGTTCAGTCGGACAATGCCACGGCTGTGGCATATGTGAATCATTGGGGCGGGACAAGAAGCTCAGCAGCAGCCGCGAAGGCGGCGCTGATCTTTCGGTGGGCAGAAATTCACGTGCCGGCACACGCCTGGATCTACATTCCAGGTCTGGAAAACTGGCAGGCGGACTTTCTCAACCGTCGGACTCTGGATCAGGGGGAATGGTCCCTACATCCACAAGTGTTCTGCCAGATTTGCCTCAAGTGGGGCACACCAGAGGTGGACCTCATGGCCTCCAGGTTCAATCACAAGGTACAGGCCTTTGTGTGCAGAACAAGAGATCCATTGGCGGTCGCCTCGGACGCACTGGTAGTACCCTGGGGTCGGAATCGGCTACTGTACGTCTTTCCTTCTCTGAAGCTTCTGCCGCGGGTTCTGCGCAGGATAGAAGCAGAGGGAATCCCGACAATCCTGGTAGCTCCGGATTGGCCTCGGCGCCCTTGGTACGCCAATGTGGTACGGATGGTGGCAGATGTTCCTTGGCGTCTTCCGCTTCGTGGAGACCTACTGTCTCAGGGAACCATCTTGCACCCTGCTTTGACGGCTTGGCTATTGATTCCCAGGTGTTGAGGGATAGGGGTGTCTCGGACTCCGTGATCCCTACTATGATTGAAGCATGTAAGGGCACTTCACGTAAGATTTATCATAGGACCTGGAAGGCCTATATTGCCTGGTGCGAGGCAGGGGGTTGGAACACCCGCTCTCATATAGTGTCCAGAGTACTGACTTTTTTTACAGCAGGGACTGGACAAGAACCTGGCGTTAAGTACGCTTAAGGGTCAGATTTTGGCCCTGGCGGTTCTTTCAACGGCCCTTGGCGTCACATTCGTTGATCCGTACATTTGTACAGGGTATGCTTCATGTGGCTCCTCGGATACGGTCGCCTCTGGCGCCGTGGGATTTGAATCTGGTGCTTTCTGTGCTTCAGAAGCCACCATATGAGAAGATCAGGGACATTCCCTTGTAACTATTGTCGCAGAAGGTGGCTTTTCTGGTGGCTGTTACATTCGCTAGGCGGGTGTCTGAGTTGGCAGCCTTATCCTGCAAGTCTCCTTACTTGGTCCTTCATAAGGACAAGGCGGTTTTGCGACCTTCCCCTTCTTTCCTTCCGAAGGTGGTTTCTTCTTTTAATTTGAATGAGGATATTGTTCTTCCCTCATTGTGCCCGCACCCGTCGCATCCCAAGGAATTTGAACTGCATTCTTTGGATGTGGTGAGGGCTTTGCGGGTGTATTTGTTTTCTACAGCTTCCTTTTGGAAGTCCGATTTTTTTTTTTTTGGGTACAGTTAGTTTGCCCACCCCTCTTGATTGACACAGCTTTGGGACATCCCCACGTGTCATAAGAAGGGCTGCGTCTGTCAGTGAACGGAAGAGTAAAAGGGATTTTTTTTATAACTTACCGTAAAATCCTTTTCTGAGTTCACTGACAGACGCAGCACCCACCCCTCTGTTGAGTTTGTACGGTTTGTTACGAACTGATATGCTATTGTCTAGCAGGGGGTTATATGCTAAGGTGAGGACGGCCCCCTTGGAGGGGCCAACCTATGATTTTGTTTTATTTTGCCTAGTCTACTCCTAGTGATATGAGCATAACCCCACGTGTCATAAGAAGGGCTGCGTCTATCCGTGAACTCAGAGAAAAGGATTTTACGGTAAGTTATAATAAAATCCCTTTTTTCCCTTTATTTTGCCTAAATGTGAACAATACAAATACCATAAACCAGGTGCTATGTGTTGCATCTGTTTGTAGTCCAGATTATGCTACACAGCATAAAACATTAGCCTACATTACCCTTCTGTACTCCTCACTGCTCCTGTATAAGTGGATAATACAGCACAGATTATTATCCAATACAATAAAGAACACAGGATATCATATGTGCTCACTGAGAAATAACACTTCATTCACAGAGAGAGCAGCACAACTACTTAAAATACACAGTTTGTTTCAAAGGAGCTCCTAAGTACCACAATTCACTGAACACGTCAGAAGGGGGTCTCTTCAGATAACCTTTTCTCATCCAGAGTCTGTACATGTCTGTAGTCTGGATCACACTGCACTGACCAACATTACAATTGCTGCAGAGGATTTGCTGAATCCCATGGTTCAGTGTGCACTGGGAAGTGTCAGGCTTTGCAGCTAAGGCCTCATTTATACTGCTGCTGGTAAATGGACGTTTAGAGGCATTTGGGCATTTTTCTGAACTTTTCTCTGTTATCTTATCAGTACATTTATACAGGTTCGTTTAAGGTCGTTTCCAGGCAGGTGAGTTTAAAGGCTTTTTTTGGAATGCAAAAAAATGGGTTCAGAGGCATTTGAAATGCCAAACGGCTTGTAAACGCGGTAACTTGCATCTAGAACCATTTTGTTTACAGAAGTTTCCATTCTAAAAAAAAAAAAAATTTTTTTTTTTTTAAACTCCTCTAGACGTAAACGCGGCATGCGAAACACGTCAAAGCGGCCATTTTAGATGCCGGATTCTAGCTGTAAAAAAAAAACGTTCAGGGGAAGTTGATTATAGCGTCCCGTGTAAATGGCGCCTAACTCTGTTATCCAGATTAAACTAGCTATGCGAAAGTTGTGCTCACCACATGGGTCACAACAACAGTAATTGACACCCTCTGTAGCCCAGGGGGCATGTCTAAGACTGCATTTGTGACTTGTGGGAGGCTGGGCATTCTCAGACAGGAAATGCCCTTGAATAGATAATTAGAAGCAAGAGGGTGATAAAATTAAAAAGCATTAGTTTTCCACTAAGGAAAGGTAGCAGAAGCACATGGGAGATATTATAAGGAGTGGTCAGCTTTTTTAATATGTTAACTATCTAGCATAGCTAACTGAACTGGATAATTATCAAATTAACCACTTTTTTACCAGAGCTTTTTTTTAAGGTTTTGCACATGTTAACATTCACATTTCTCAATCGTTCATTGACAGACGCAGCCTCTCATTCTTGACATGTGGGGTTTATGCAGCTTTCACTAGGAGTGGACTAGGCAGAACGAAGTTCAACTAAAAGCAAGCACAGCCCTCCCAGGGGGCAGTCCTCACTCGCATAACCCCTCCAGCCCTGCTTTCAGCAAACCATTTTTTTATGCCTAGTGCAAGGAGTTGGACCTGGCTCCCTGATGGGATCTGTGGTTCCCCGTTGCTTTTTTTTCAAGAAAATCTGATATAAGAATACAATGAAGCAGCCGGCTGGGTGACAGGCTGGATATCCTAGATCCAGGGAGTCTCCCCAGCGCGGCCGACGGATGCGAGCCAACCCTTGGCTGTACGCGGGGTCGGCCGTGTCAGGCCTCGTTCCGTGCGAGGCGACCGGCAGGTTAAACGTCCCGCCAGCGCACCTGGGACCGGGCACCCCATGTCCGTGTCACGGGTGCCTCATGGCCGGCAGCTCCCCCCCCCCCCCCCGTTTCGGCGGGGTGGCAGGACTGCACCGGGTGGCTACTCGCTGCGCTCGTCCAGAGCGGTGAGTACGATCCCACCCCCTCCGCCGGAGGGCGGGGAGATTAGGGGGGTGCCGGGCGGTGCCCCCCTTTTTTCCCCTCTTTAGGGCCTGACCGTTCACGGTCCGTCCGTTCGGATGCCCTACCCCCCCCCCCCCCACACCCCCCACCGGAGCTGTAGTCCTCCCTCCCTGCCTGCGTAGGTCCCCCTCTGTGTACACCACCTGCGCTTTGCGGTGGGGGATGTCCACTACCAGTTTGTGGCCCTTCCGTTCGGGCTGGCCTCAGCCCCTCTTGGCCCCGGTGCTGGGTCTGCTGAGGCAGAGGGGCATAGCAGTGGTGGCATATCTCGACGATCTACTCCAGCGGGCGGAGTCTGCCTCCGCCTTGTCGGAGAGTATGGATATCACCCTTGGTTTCCTGCAGGACTTCGGCTGGCTCCGTCGCGCTGGTTGGAATACTTGGGATTGGTCCTGGATACGGAGCGGGCAAAGGTGTTTCTCCCTGCCGCCAAGGTCTTGACACTCCAGGGGGCGGTGCGGGCCCTGCTGTCTCAGCGGAGGTCCTCTATCAGGTTTTGCATGCCGGTGTTGGGGCTGATGGTCTCCTCCTTCGAGGCGATGCCCTATGCCCAGAGTCACACTCGGCTCCTGCAGCGGGCAATCCTGCTGCGGTGGGACAAGTCTCCGCTATCCCTGGATCGGGTGATCAGTTTGGATCACCGGACTCGGAAGCTCCCTCACCTGGTGGCTACGGGCCCCGACCTTAGAGCAGGGGAAGTTTTCTTCCCCTGGACTGGACGGTGGTCACGACAGATGCCAGCCTGCACGACTGGGTAGTGATCCTGGGGCGGTTGTCAACCCAGGGCCGCTGGTCTCTGGAAGAGTCCCGTCTACCGATCAATGTGCTGGAACTGCGGGCGATCAGGCTTTGCATCTTCCACTGGTCGGGGAGTCAGACAGCGCCATGGCGGTGGCTTATGTGAACCATCAGGGCGGAACGAGAAGCGCGGCAGAAGTGGCCCACATTCTGCAGTGGGCAGAGCTTCACGTGCCGGCAATCTCCGCCGTTCACATCCCGGGCGTAGAGAACTGGCAGGCGGACTACCTCAGTTGCCAGAAGCTGGATCAGGGAGAGTAGTCCCTGCATCCGGAGGTGTTCGGCCAGATTTGTCAGAGGTGGGGCACGCCAGACGTGGATCTCTTGGAAGATGCAGGCCTTCGTGAGCAGAACAACGGATCCACTGGCAGACACGGCGGATGTCCTCGTGGCTTCGTGGTCTCTGCCTTCCCTCCACTCCCATTACTCCTGCGCCTGCTGCACAGGGTAGAGGCGGAAGGGATCCCAACCATCGTGGTAGCGCCAGATTGGCCTCGGCGTCCTTGGTACGCCGACGTGGTGCGGATGGTGGTCGACGTCCCCTAGCGGCTCCCGCTTCGTGAGGACCTGCTCTCTCTGGCCCATCTTGCACCCTGCTTTACCCTCGCTGGCTTTAACAGCCTGGATATTGAGTCCCAGGTGTTAAAGGATAATGGACTCTGTTATGTGGTTAGACGGATCGAAGCCATGGGCACCATGTCCTCTGAACTAAAGAGATGGTCCATCCGGCTTGTTATCCGCGCTCAGTTGAAAAGCCTGCATCTCTGATGGTATGGGGGTGCATTAATGCATATGGAATGGGCAGCTTGCACATCTGGTACAGTGGAACCTTGGATTACGAGCATAATCCGTTCCAGGAGAATGCCTGTAATCCAAAGCACTTGTATATCAAAGCATGTTTCCCCATAGGAAACAATGTAAACTCAGTTAATTTGGTCCACAGTCACTGCAGTACTGTATGTGGCCACAGGTCCGGGGGCACCTGGTGTATGCAATACCGCATGTGGCCAGAGAAGTGGTGGCGCTGGTGAGCCTCAGACGTCGGAATAACTCTGAAATGCTCGGAAAGTGTTTACGCTTTAGGTATTTCAGAGGAATTCCGAGTATTTCCAGCCGCCTCCGAGGCTCACCAGCGCCACCACTCCTCTGGCCACATGCGGTATTGCATGCAAAAAGGCTAAATTCTGCTTGTTATGCCAGACAGCACTCGCAAACAGAGTCAGAATTTAAAAACAAAAAAACTGCTTGCATTGCGAAATGCTTGTTAACCGCGTTACTCACAATCTGAGGTTTTACTGTATTTGCATTTTGAAACGAAAAATATGACAGACGACCCTAGACTGTTGAGCAGAGTGAATCCTATATCAGGCAAGAATGGGACAAAATTCCTCTCTCATAATGCCAGCAACTGTTCTCAGTTCCCAGACATTTTACAGTGCTGTTAAAAGAAAAGGGGATGGCTACACCATGATAAACATGGCCCTGTCCCAACTTTTTTGAGTAGTGTCGCTGCCATCAATTAAAGAAATTCTTTGGTTTTTTTTTGTTTTTTTCTTTCCTTTTTGTAAATGGTACATTTTCTATTGTGAATAAAATATGGTTTTATGAGATTTGCAAATCATTGCATTCTGATTTTATGTAGATTTTACACAGTGTCCCATCTTTTTTGGAATTGGGGTTGTATAATCATATTTTTTTATACAATAAATAAGGTTGTGACAAGTAAATAAATACCAAACTCGTCTAACCTTAAAATTGCATGTTCCTATGAAATGACAACAAACTGATACCAAAAATAGGCTACTTTTTAAAGCGGTTGTCTACCCATTCAAAAAATAAATAATAACCTGCAAGACAATAGAATAATGAGCTAGTATGCACCGCATACTAGCTCATTATGAAATACTTACCTTGAAACTAAGATCTGACCGGGCTGCTCGGTCCCCTCTGAGGAAGCAGACATCTCCCCTCGGATCTTGCCTCCGGGTATGCGGCTCTGGCGCTGGCCGGAGCCGCGAGACGTCACTCCCGCGCATGCGCGCAGGACCCGTCTTTCCGGCAAGGTCCAGCCCTATTGCCAGGACATACACGGCTCAAGCGCTGGAACATACACGGCGCATGTGCCGTAACACCACAACATTTTAGAGAGGGAATATCTCCTAAACCGTACAGGTTTAGGGGATATTCATTTTACCTACAGGTAAGCCTATAATAAGGTAATAGTGCAAAAATTGGGTAGACAACCGCTTTACAGTTATTAGTTTAGAGTTAAATGTAAATGATGACCCTAGAATTACTGTGAAATTCATGGCGATATTTAACATGTAGTGCATTGTTTTTGTACATAGGCGCACCCACCACGTGCATTTTATGATTTTTTTTTTTTGTATGAACGTGTTGCAGGGGATTGTAAACTTTTTTTTTTTTCTTTTTTTTTAATTCATAGCTAGAGAGGGAGGTGTGTGTGTGTGTGTGTGTGTGTGTGTGTGTGTGTGTGTGTGTGTGTGTGTGTGTGTGTGTGTGTGTGTGTGTGTGTGTGTATATCACATAGTATCTCATAAAAGTGAGTACACCCCTCACATTTTTGTAAATATTTTATTATATCTTTTCATGCGACAACACAAAAGAAATTACACTTTGCAACAATGTAAAGTAGTGAGTGTACAGCTCGCATAACCGTGTAAATTTTGCTGTCCCCTCAAAATAACCCAACACACAGCCATTAATGTCTAAACCGCTGGCAACAAAATTGAGTAAAGGAGAAAAGCGGTTGACAGCACTCCAGGTGTGCGATAAAACATCCGGTAACTTTATTTGAATAAATGTACAAACAATCCATAAATGATCTTGCATGTCCAAAGATGAGCAGACAGAGTGCAGGCAGGCAAATATTGACGCGTTTCACAAAATTAAATGTGCTTAATCAAAGTGAGTGCACCCCTAAGTGAAAATGTCCATATTGGGCCCAAAGTGTCAATATTTTGTGTGGCCACCATTATTTTCCAGCACTGCCTTAACCCTCTTGGGCATAGAGTCCACTAGCCCTTCACAGGTTGCCACTGGAATCCTCTTTCACTCCTCCATGACGACATCACGGAGCTGGTGGATGTTAGAGACCTTGCGCTCCTCCACCTTCCATTTGAGTATGCCCCACAGATGCTCAATAGGGTTAGGTCTGGAGACGTGCTTGGCCAGTTCATCACCTTTACCCTCAGCTATTTTAGCAAGGCAGTGGTCATCTTGGAGGTGTGTTTGGGGTCATTATCATGTTGGAATACTGCCCTGCAGCCCAGTCTCCAAAGCGAGGGGATCATGCTCTGCTTCAGTATGTCACAGTACATGTTGGCATTCATGATTCCCTCAATGAACTGTAGCTCCCCAGTGCTGGCAGCACGCATGCAGCCCCAGACCATGACACTCCCACCATCATGCTTGACTGTAGGCAAGACACATTTGTCTTTGTACTCGTCACCAGGTTGCCACCACACACGCTTGACACCATCTGAACCAAATAAGTTTATCTTGGTCTCATCAGACCACAGGACATGGTTCCAGTAATCCATGTCCTTAGTATGCTTGTCTTTTTTTTTTTTTGATCCAAAAAATCAAGTTTATTTGTATTACAGAAACAAATACATTATACATTTGCAATCTTTCCATCTGCACATTTGTTCCGGTGTCGCGTTCCAATAAAGCAAGTTTCCATCAAGTACTAATATATCACATCTATCTTAGTGTTAACAAGATCAACAGTTTTCATTGTTACATTGGTATCCCAGCTTCTTATTGATGTACTGTGTTAGGTGTGTTTTATTTCCTCTGTCATACGCTGATCGCGGTGTACATGCTACATTGTCCTTTTAGACCCAGGTTCGTCTGCTGTATCATAGTGGAGTGTTCTCTCCTGGGGGCAGTCTTCGTGACCTACGTTCGTGAACGTGGTTTCGGTGTCCTGACCTATTCCCTCCAGTTATGCCGTGATGGAATATTTTTTGACTAAATGTGAGTATCTCCGACGGGAGTCTTTATGCTCTTTTATACCCTGTCTACCGATTGCCATAGGCTGTGTACAGAGTGGACTAAATTTCACTCTTTCGTGACGGGGGTCCTCTCTTGTGAGGTGATACTATGTCGTCTGCTTGGACCCAGATTTTCCTGTTACATCGTACATGTGGCGCTAGTCGCATACTGTCTCCTTTATTTTGTGTGGATTGTGTCATGTAGTTATTCTTCGACCCTATGGTTACATTG
>BLSH010090329.1:1514612-1526847 GCA_018402905.1 Glandirana rugosa | reverse complement strand
TGAGGCGCGCTGGGTAGAGCATGGCGTACTTTAGGTGCTGGGCCCTCAGTCTTCTCTTTACCTCCTGGTATCTGGTCCGTTGCTTCTGGACCTCGCTGGAGAAATCCGGGAAGGCCGCGATCTGTACATTGCGGAACTGAATGTTGCCTCGCTCTCTCGTCAGTCGAAGGATCTTATCCCTGTCTTTGAAATTCAAGAATTTCGCTATGAAGGTCCGAGGGGGAGCTCCCTGTGGTGGAGGTCTAGCCGGAATGCGGTGGGCCCTCTCGACCGCAAACATGGCCGAGAAGGCCTCCCTTCCAAAGGTTTGGATGAGGAGATCTTCTAGGAATCCAGCCGAGTCTGTACCTTCTGCAGCCTCTGGCAGGCCTATGAATCGGAGGTTACACCTTCGGAGACGGTTCTCCATGTCGTCTTGCTTAGCGGAAACGGCCTGTAGCTGCCTCTGGAGGTCGTCGGCCATATGCTGTAGTGGGTGGATGATGTCTTCGGCTGCCGATATCCTCGTTTCGGTCTCTCTTACACGCTCTTTAAGGGCGGACATGTCCTGCCGGAGAAGGGAGATGTCTATCTTCACTTCTTCTAGCTTGGTGGTGAGAGTGCCCTGGCATTGGGCAATCGCCTCCAGCACCCGGAGCTCCGAGGCCGACTGCTCCGTGTCAGGCGTGGTGCCGGCGCCATCTTCGGCCTGCGCGTCTTTATCAGTGGCGCGAAACTTTGCAAGCTTGCTGGCCACATCTTTCGGCGCTTTGGAAGGAGACATCTCACCCTCTAATATCTCGGGCGTGCTGTGTAGCCGATCGGTCGGTGTTAGTGTCGGATTTTCCGTAGGATAAGCGGGTCAGGATAAGCTGGGGCCCGGAGCTCACTCGGCACACGTCCGCTCACATCCCTGTCCAGGCCACGCCCCCAGTATGCTTGTCTTTAGAAGAGGCTTCCTTCTGGGATGACAACCATGCAGACCAATTTGATGCAGTGTGCGGCTTATGGTCTGAGCACTGTCAGGCTGACCCCCCCACCAGGGCCGTCTTACTGAGCGGGCACCCCTGGGCACTTGCCGGGGGCCCCAGGTGAACATGGGGCCCCATCAGGGCCGGTTCTGTGCTATCACAATAAATCAGAGCGACTGCAGTCTGGTCTCTGCTGACTGCATGACAGCTATCCATGCCGGGCTTGGCTTGAGAGCCATGCATCTGCGGGCGGGCGGCTGCTTCTGTACTACTTCTGCCTCTGCTCGCCGGGCTGCTGTCACTCCAACTTTTCCTTTCCTGTCTCCTCTCTCCTTCACTCTTTCCTGTGTGACCTCGGCAGCTCCCGAGTTCCGCTTCCACGGTCTCCACGACTTGGAGCAGGTACGTTCTTCCACTGGACAAGGTCCGGGTTATCTAACTCCTTCTGCTGCTCTAACTCTGCTTTATCTCACTAAATGATTGATACATTGTAATCCCTCTCCTTCCTCATGGAGCTTCTCCACTGCCATCAACTCGCTCTCCCTCCTGCTGGGTCACTACAGCTTTCATTGTGAGTTACTTTCCCTTCTACACCACCGGCTACACTTCCAGCGTGCAGCAAGTCTGATGCTTTCACACAATACCATCCAAACCTCCTCCCCACTTCACTGATTACTTTGTCCTTTTCTTCTGCTATCTGCTCTCCTCTCCATAAATCTTCACTGCAAACATTGCTGCAGCCTCCCTGTCCACACTCATCTGTTTTGCACCCTTTCCAGCCCAGTTCACTTTTTATCTTTTTGAGCCCAGCAAGTTTTTTGCAACTCTAATTTTTTTTCCATATTGTAAATATTTCATAATCATAGAAATACATAATGGCAATTTCCAAGTGTGATAAAGGCATTTAATAAAAGTAGATAGCTGACATATACAAAACATAATGGAATGCATTGATATTGTTCTGATACATAGTGGTACATGCATAAAATAAAAATATACAGTGTATGTATAAATATACATTTTTTATTTTATGCATGTACCACTATGTATCAGAACAATATCAATGCATTCCATTATGTTTTGTATGTCAGCGCTCTAAATGTATTACATGCCTTTATCACACTTGGAAATTGCCATTATGTATTTCTATGATTATGAAATGTTTACAATATGGAAAGAAATTAATACATTTACAACCACATATACTCATGTATTTCTATAGTGTCCTGCCTCATTCAATGTCCCACTACTATTGTGATTTTGTAGGTAAACTCATGTCCTAACTGCCTGTGTTTACCACAACCACAAGTCTAAATGAGGCTGGTAAAAGCAGGCAGTTGAACCATGGCAAAAATGTAATAGCATTTCACTATGAACGCATGGTGTACTACACCATAACCACCCTGCAGTCATGTGCAATACGCATGGTTGCTGCACAGTAGGTCAGCATTTTCAGGGTTAACGCATGCATTGAGGAGGTGACATACCACTCCCTCACTGCTGGTCAAAACCAACAATGACAGCTGCACATCTCAGCAAGCCCCCTCTAGATCCCTTTAGTTCCATACACCAACTCATTACTAACTGGGGAATGTGTTTTCTCAGTCTCTTTCTCAAAAGTGAGACTTCAGGGGTCTGTTTAGACCCCTGATATCTCACCAAAGACCCCGCAACGGCATTGTGAAAAACATGTAATAAGTTATTGTTAAAAATGTAAAAAGAAAAGCTGACTAAAAAGCCAAAACCAATAAATAGTATATTTTAGCCACACCTACTGTTTGCCAAGGTCACCATCTCCCTTATAGGGGCCCCGATGCATTACTTTGCCCAGGGGCCCATGGTGCTATTAAGATGGCACTGCCCCCCACCCCTTCAAGCTCTGCAGAAATGCTGACAGCACTCATAGGTCTATTTCCCACAGACAACCTCTGGATATGACGCTGAGCGTGTGCATTCAACTTCTTTGGTCGACCATGGCAAGGCCTGTTCTGAGTGGAACCTGTCCTGTTAAACTGCTGTATGGTCTTGGTCACCGTGCTGCTGCTCAGTTTCAGGGTCTTGGCAATCTTCTCATAGCCTAGCCCATCTTTATGTAGAGCAAGAATTATTTTTTTCAGATCCTCTGAGTTCTTTGCCATGAGGTGCCAAGTTGAACTTTCAGTGACCTGTATGGGAGAGTTAGAGTGATAACACCAAATTTAACACACCTGTTCCACACCTGAGACCTTGTAACACTAACGAGTCACATGACACAGGGGAGGGAAAATGGCTAATTGGGCCCAATTTGGAAATTTGCGCTTGGGGGTGTACTCACTTTTGTTGCCAGCGTTTAGACATTAATGGCTGTGTGTTGAGTTATTTACACTGTTATACAAGCTGTACACTCACTACTTTGCATTGTAGCAAAGTGTAATTTCTTCAGTGCTGTCATATGAAAAGATATAATAATATATTTACAAAAATGTGAGGGTTTTGCTCACTTTTGTGAGATAGTGTGTGTGTGTATATGTCAGGTCCGTAAATATTGGGACATCAACACAATTCTAATCTTTTTGGCTGTATACACCACCACAATGGATTTGAAATGAAACAAACAAGATGTGCTTTAACTGCAGACTTTCAGCTTTAATTTGAGGGTATTTACATCCAAATCAGGTGAACGGTGTAGGAATTACAAGAGTTTGTATATGTGCCTCACACTTTTTAAGGGACCAGATGTAATGGGACAATTGGCTGCTCAGCTGTTCCATGGCCAGGTGTGTGTTATTAAACAATAAAAAGTGCAGCGCTATCACTGATGAAACATTCCTATAAGCAACATGAGCTGTATGTGTCAAATGAAGTCCCATAAATAATGATCCAAAACTGATGAAAAAACCACATGAACCATATATCAAAGTCCCATAAATTTAGATCAAAAATATTAGATCCAAATGCGGAAAAAAAAGACAGAAAATTCCAGAAGCAGGGAAAAGCGATACAAGTATAAAGGCGGCTTTTCAATGTGCATAGACTGACTTCCAGGTGTTCACACAGTGCAGATGATCTCCACCACCAAGGTTTGTCAAGCCCCTCACCTTATCTATCCGACCCTCTGCGGATCAGATCAGCCTCTAACCACCTCCAACAGGAAACAGCTGTGATAATGAACTTTTCAGCATGAGCTGCGCTCCCTCTTGTTGCTCTCCGATCTCCCTCTCCAATTATCAGCATATGTAAAAAATAGTGCAAAGACTAGTGCTCTCTGTCTCAAATCATTTAATATGAATAAGAAGTAAAATAATACACTCACGTTAAAAGGCACTTTCGAGGCAAGTGCTGGCCGTATCCACATAATACCATATGGAGCCGCTGGGATACTTTCAGATACCCACGAACGGTCTCCTGTCTGCGAGCTGCTGGTGACGTCCGAACGTGACTCCTCCCCTCGTACGCGTTACATCTTGCCAGGTGGGCGGCGTAGACTTCCTCAGCAAGGGGTGAGGTGTGTGTTATTCTCTCATTATCCCATTTACAAGGAGCAGATAAAAGGTCCAGAGTTCATTTCAAGTGTACTATTTGCATTTGGAATCTGTTGCTGTCAACTCAGTGAAGCAAGCCATCAGTAGGCTGAAAAAAACAAAACCAACCTATCAGAGAGATGGCAAAAACATTAGGTGTGACCAAATCAACTGTTTGGAACATCCTTGAAAAGAAAGAACGCTCAGCAACACCAAAAGACCCGGAAGACCACGGAAAACAACGGTGGTGGATGACCGAAGAATTCTTTCCCTGGTGAAGAAATCACCCTTCACAACAGTTGGCCAGATCAAGAACACTCTCCAGGAGGTAGGTGTATGTGTGTCAAAGTCAACAATCAAGAGAAGACTTCACCAGAGTGAATACAGAGGGTTCACCACAAGATGGAAACCATTGGTGAGCCTCAAAAACAGGAAGGCCAGATTAGAGTTTGCCAAACAACATCTAAAAAAGCCTTCACAATTCTGGAACAACATCCTATGGACAGACGAGACCAAGATCAACTTGTACCAGAGTGATGGGAAGAGAAGAGTATGGAGAAGGAAAGGAACTGCTCATGATCCAAAGCATACCACCTCATTAGTGAAGCATGGTGGTGGTAGTGTCATGGCGTGGGCATGTATGGCTGCCAATGGAACTGGTTCTCTTGTGTTTATTGATGATGTGACTGCTGACAAAAGCAGCAGGATGAATTCTGAAGTTTTTCGGGCAATATTATCTGCTCATATTCAGCCAAATGCTTCAGAACTCATTGGACGGCGCTTCGCAGTGCAGATTGACAATGACCCGAAGCATACTGCGAAAGCAACCAAAGAGTTTTTTAAGGGAAAGAAGTGGAATGTTATGCAATGGCCAAGTCAATCACCTGACCTGAACCGATTGAGCATGCATTTCACTTGCTGAAGGGAAAATGCCCCAAGAACAAGCAGGAACTGAAGACAGTTGCAGTAGAGGCCTGGCAGAGCATCTCCAGGGATATAACCCAGCATCTGGTGATGTCTATGCCTTCCAGACTTCAGGCTGTAATTGACTGCAAAGGATTTGCAACCAAGTATTAAAAAGTGAAAGTTTGATTTATGATTGTTAATCTGTCCCATTACTTTAGGTCCCTTAAAAGGTGGGAGGCACATATACAAACTGTTGCAATTCCTACACCGTTCACCTGATTTGGATGTAAATACCCTCAAATTAAATCTGAAAGTCTGCAGTTAAAGCACATCTTATTTGTTTCATTTCAAATACATTATGGTGGTGTATAGAGCCAAAAAGATTTGAATTGATTGTGTTGATGTCCCAATATTTATGGACCTGACTTTATGTGTATTGCTTTATTTGGTTATTTATTTTATTCAGCTATAGCTGTCACATAGGGGATCATACTGTAATGACAGATTCTCTTTTTACTGAGACATTTTGGGTGTTTTAGACACTTCTAAAGCACAGATCATGTATACAGCAGTGTAAAATCAATGAGAAATCGAAACCTTGTGCAGATATTTATGAAATCTTAATTGTGCAGTATAGGACAAAGGTAAAGTATTCATAGACTCTGGGTTATAAGATTGTACCTTCAGGTGATTGGACACTGGGAACTTTTTGAGGACTGGCCCACTTGGTACCTCCCCTATAACCCTTATCCCACTTTGTGAGTCCTTTGTTTTTGGCTAGTGTCCTGAAGTGATGGACCTTTTATCCGTCACAGAGAAATCACCCTTAGCCTTAGTTTTTCTCCTGCATTCATTGAAGGACACAACCCGGTATCATTCTTAACCATAGGATTATAGCGCCACCTTAAGGATTAGGACTCTAGGTAGAAAAAAATGCAGTCATCACAACCCCCCCATCTGTGATCGGCATCTCAATTTTTCGGCTTAGTTTCTGCCAGGTAAGACTTGGTCACCCTTTATCTCCTACTGTTACTGTAAAAGACCAGGGTTATATTTGAATTGTATCCATTACAATGTAAACTTTTCAAATTTGGTGCAAAAGCTCAACCACTTAGGTGGATAACCAGGTGTTGCATTGCACCACAAATTGCACATTTTTCCTCCTGAAGCCATATAGGGTACTTTGCCCTTTCACCATGAGAAGTCATTACAAGATGGTCTACATCTGGATTGCCGTGTTCTCCTTCTAGACACTCTTACCTTATTTTCCGCATGTTTGAACCCCACAGGGGAATACCCTCACCCATTGCTATGCCAGAGTCTAGGAGGTAGAGAGCCATAGCAAAATCGCATATGGACATTTGCTCTGCCAAGCAATCACACAACAATCCGCCTCAGAGTGACAATGCGCCCCTTGCACTGGGACCCAATTTTAACAGCGGTGTCTGCATCCGATTGATTTTTAGGTATGCACCAATTGGACTACCTGACAAAGGTAGAATTCTCCACTTCTATGTTGCATTTATTTTGACAAGCAATGGCTTTAATGCAGCCATCTTTGTCCAGGGCTCAAAAATGCCAGACCTCTTCTACTCCCATGGTTTTTTTACCTCAAATCTCAATATGCCTGCCCTAGATAAGACAGACCCAAAAGGGAACGAAGGGCTTCACGCAACATGCTTACTAATGTGGAATATATCACTGCTGTCATCAGCAAAAGCCTTGGCATTGTGCTCTGTCTTGACATACTTTTATGGGTACAAAGAGACCTGCAATATCCTTAAATACATTACCAGTTCATGAACTAATAGATTGTGCAATCTGTGATGATTGGATTACTCCAGAAAATATTTTAATTCCTCCCAAAATCTTTGTTGAACCCTGAGTAGGGAAAAAAGAGTTCACTGAAAGGCCTATTCCTGTAGCTGATCCTTCCATCTCAGTCTCCGTTGAAAAGTTCAGCTTTGGAACATGTTACACGTTCCACCTGTTTTCAGCATCTGCAGCCTCACCCGTTCCCCCATCCCTGTGACAGCGGGTGCAGAGACAAGATCCCCCCGATCTTGTCTCTGCACCCGCTGTTGCAGTTTCAAAACAGCATAGCCATGCGGGGCTCCGCCCACATGGTTGCGTCATTTATTCTTGCTGAAAACAAGCCAGGTCGTCTCCCTTTACAGCCGTCTCTATTGGCCACATGACAGGAGCGGAAAGCGGACTATCTCAGCCGCCACTGTCTGGATCAGGAGTAATAGGCTCTTCACCCAGACCTATTCAACCTGATATGTCAGACATAGGGGGTCTTGGATGTAGAAGTCCTGGCCTCAAGATTCCCCAACAAACAACCTGACCTTGGATTCCCTGATAGTCCCCTGGTCTCAATTCAGGCTGATCTATGCATTCTCTCAAGTGCACATTATACCACATTCTCAGCAAGATGGAGTACAAGAAGAAGACAGTAATTCTAAGTGCAACAGACCAGCCAGGCCTGCTGTCCCAGGGTCCCTTATTGCATCCCTCTTCTCTATTTCTGGCTTTAATGGCATGGCTGTGAAAGCCCAAGTCTCAGTAGACAGAGGGGTTTCTAAATCTGTCATTTCTACCTTGCTAAAAGCATGAAAAGCCACTTCCAGAAAGCGCCAACATTACCTGGAAATCCTTATTTCACTGAAGTGAGCACAGGCACCTCAATCCCAAAGACTATTCTGTCCCTCACATTCTTGCCTTCCTACAATCAGATTTTGACCAGAATTTGGCCTTAAGCACTCTCAAAGGACAGATCTCGGCCTAATATCTTGCATTACACACCTTTGTTCTTTTGGGATCTCAACTTTGTTTTCTCTGCCCACACTTTGAAATCATCTGAACTATCCTCCTAGATGAGCTCTCCTGCAAAGTGGCCTTTTTGGGTGCTATCATGTCTCATTTGTTGCCTTTGAGTTAACAGCCTCTTCTTGTAAGGAGCTGTTCCTCATCCTTTTCAATGAAAAGGTAATCCTTCATCTCAAACCATCCTTTCTATTTATGGGGATATTATGCTTCCGCCTCAAAGAAGGCCTAGTCTTACCATCCTTATGCCTTGCTCCAGAACATCAGAGAGAGAAATCCCTCTTTATTGCCAGGATGTAATTGGATCCTTTAGAATTGTCCTCAGTTACAGCTTTTATCAGGAGGACGGATTTCCTATTTGTGCTTTTACTCAGAGCCTCCTGCTTCAAGGTCTGCCATTGCTTGATGTATGAGAACAGAGCTTACACTCTAAAGGACAAATATTCTCCTGTGCTTTCACACGCTCATTTCACCAGATTGGTGGGAGTTTCCTGGGCTTTCCGGCAACAGACCACTGTAGCCAAGCTTTGGAAGGCCGTCACCTGGTCCTCTGTTCCTTTTTTCTTTTTTATGTTTTCAAATCATTTTTATTCTTTAATGGTTGCAGGTAGAAAACATAGCGTGAATGTTCACAATAGCAACACAAAAGTGCAATTGCAATGGTCACTGTAGAGGTTCAACAAGCAATAATGATGATATGACATAACTGCAAAAACAGTAACCATATTAATAACCTCAGATGACGCAACGGCACTACTGGAATGTTTTGGCACTGGAATACAGTATACTGTACAAGAACTGACAACTCCAATAGATGTGAAGGAGGGTGCCCTTTTCCCCCTGGGACCGCCAACAGCGATCAGAGCTAGTGGGATAGATGCCATTGAGCACATCCGATGTCAAGTACCCAAATTAGAGAATTTTATTGTCATTATCCTTTGTAGAGTGTACAAAGGAGCTCTTGGCTGCTTGAGACCAAATCGCCTGCCACGTCTGTATGGGGATCTCCTCACCTAGAGCCTTCTCCCATCAGAGCATGTATGCATGTTTGCCCTGAACTGGTATAAAATAAGCATTTCGTATTCGATCTATATCAGAGGTCAAACCCCTCCATGCCGTGCCTTCCAAAATTATACATTCAAAAGAGGATGGAGTAGAGAATTGCAGATTAGGGGCTATAGTTTGGGCATAATGGCGGATCTGCAGATATCCATAACACACCTGGCGAGGTATGTTATATTTTGTCTGAAGTTCAGCAAAAGACAGCAGTTTGTGAGACCTAGGGTCTACTAAGTGTCCAGAATGGAATAAACTCTGTGATGCCCAGGGAGAGGACATCAGGTTAGTGAGGCTATCAGACACCCTGGGATTACAGAGGAAGGAAGTCGGTAATGATTTTTCGGATTTAAGTTTATATTGCCGCGATAATTTACGCCAAAGCAGCCGTAGTTGGGACCCCAGCAGTCTACTAGAGTCCACCTCCGCATTCGCATTCCAGAGCAAACTATTCTGGTGCACAGGTGCCATCCATATTTTTTTTATTTCTGTCCATTTATTGTTCATTCCTTTTCAAAGTCCATTGGCACAATTCTCATTGCCTAGTTGTTGCCCACTCCTCCCTCACATTATTTGGAAACGTCCCAAGGACCATGAATACTTTGCCAGTGTCCTGTACTGTACGATTAGGATAAGAGGAATTTTGACCTGCCTGTAAATTCCATATCTTGGAGTACAGTGCTGGACACCATCCCTTCCATTTCTTTGGTTACCCTATATTGCTTGCTACAAAGCTGAGAGGCTAATACAGGTGACATCCAGGGGGATGTATTCTTGAAAGCTTACGAGTGTTCAATCACCTAAAGGTACATGCTTATAACCCAGGTTCTATAAACGCTTTGCCTGTATCTTGCACTGTACTTCAAGATATTGAATTTACAGGTTGGTGAAAATCCATTTTGTTACATACAAATGTACAGTATATACAAACAAATCTCTCAATTTTCTATTAAAACAGATGTATGGTTTTTTTTTGGGGGTTTTTTTTTTAAAAATTGGTCCAATGCTGTATCTGTCCCCCGGCGCCTCTAACACTGAGAACCGAGCGACTGAACACCACCAATCCCTCAATTCTCACAGCTCCCTGAGCTGAGAACTGCTTACTGTCAGTCAGCAGCTATCTGTTCTGCCACCCCAGGCTCACTGGAGCACTGGGCTGTGGAGGGGGCGGGACCATCCGGCTCAGGCTCTCAGCCGCTCTCTGAGAGGCTGAGCCATGCGCCAGTCTAGGCATGTTGGTGGATCCCGACTCCATTGTCATGATCTTACCCAAGCCTGGAGCAGCTTTTGACATCAGCTGACAGTGGGCTTCAGCTGAAAACGGGTCACAGGACTGCAGAACGAACTGCATTCCTGTGATCCACAGGAGAAATACAGCAAAACAAGCTTTGGCTATACTCCTTTAAATGAAAAAGCTGGGACTGTATCAAGTTATGAGTATAAAAATAGGTATAAGTACCAGATATATTTAGCCTAAAAATTGCATGCATTTGCAAACATGTGAAAAACTACAATACCCCAAAATTAATTGGGGCCAAATGATGGCTCTAAGATTATTTCTTTACCTTTGACATTAAGGGGTTGGATCACTCAAAATGTAACCGCCCCCTCTAAACTTTCAAACCTAACCAGGACTTGGAATGGGGAAACAGCAAAAACAGAGCACCACATGAAAGAATGAAAAGCTGTTCTGTGGTGAGGATAGTTAAAGCGGTTGTATACTTCCAAAAAGAAAAAAAAAAACCTGTAAGGCAAAGGCATAATGAGCGAGAGTATGCACCGCATACTCGCTCATTATGAAATACCTTAGAATAAAGCTCTGACTGGTCTGATCGGTCCCCGCAGAGGGAGCTGACATATACCCTCGCGGGGATCCTTCCGGGTTCGCGGCTCTGGCACTGTGAGTGGCCGGTGCCGCAAGATGTCACATGCGCGCGGAAGCTGGACTTTCCGGCAATATGCGCCGTGACGTCAGCAGCTACATGAAGGGCGAATATCTCCTAAACCGTACAGGTTTAGGAGATATTCATTTTACCTACAGGTAACCCTTATTATAGGCTTACCTGTAGGCAAAAGTCAGTAAAAGGGGTATACAACAGCTTTAATACAATTTATTTGTACTATCCCATACATATCCTTTAGAGGTCTTACAGGACAGCCTGATGTCTTCATAAGGAGTACCGGTCACATGCTGAGTGATATTTAGAGGGCTCCTTTAATTTGTCACAGTATACAATACAACATTTTAAAAAATCCATCTTATAATTTTGTTATGTTCCAAATGCTAATCCAGCAACCAGCAAGCTTGGACTCCACGCTCCATAATATCACATTAACGTACATTTTTTTTATTACTACATTTTATCTCTATATTTGTTGATTACATTTTTTGTTATGTAGCACGATACATGCTCCAATGCAAATGTGATATTTACGTTATAAATATTTTTGTATTCTATAAGAAATGTAAATGTTTGAATAATAAAGGGGTTAATGATCATATGAGATTTAACCACTTCCATACAGGACACTTACACCCCCTTCCTTACCAGACCAATTTTCAGCTTTCAGCACTCTCACACTTTAAATGACAATTACTCAGTCATGGTACACTGTCGAACATCTGAGATATTGAAAGTGTCTCTGGTTTATTATAGGTGGTTAAACCCAATAAAAATGGTTTCTATACATCGTCATATTTAATAGCGGGTTTAAATACTTCTTTTTATTGAAAAAACGTTTTAAAAAGTTATGTTTGATTTTTTTTCACAAAAAAAAAGTTTTAAAAGCGATGAAAAAGCGAATATAACTTTTTTTATTTTTTGGGTCGTCACTAATATATGGTGGTTTTCTTTCGAGATAAACACTCTTTTTTTACTATTTTTAAAACAAACCCATGTCACATGGTACTGACTCATTAACAGTAAATTTCACACTCTCACGACTTTCGACTTTTAACCAGACCATTCCTTCCCCCACATTCACAGGACATACCTT
>BLSH010090329.1:1475753-1491101 GCA_018402905.1 Glandirana rugosa | reverse complement strand
TTTTTTTTTTTTTTTTTTTTTTTTTTGAAAATTTGAAAAAAATGACAGCCCAAAAAAACAAAAATGGGCCCTTTAAGACCGTTGGGCGGACGTGACTTCGGACGTCATTTCCGCCCTGCCGTGTTATGGAGCTGAGTGAGCGGCTTCAGCCACTCAGTCGGCTCACGGACACTGGGGGGGATGGATCGGATCATCTCCGCCGCTGCTGGCGGGTACGGTAAGCAGTGGAGATGACGGGAAAACGGCGTGAAGGGGGGTGCACCTCTCCCGCCGCTGATAAAAGTGATCTTGCGGCAAATCCGCCGCTAAGACTACTTTTATCTTACACAGAATCACCTGCAGAAAAAAAAACAATATCTGAATGGTGCCTGCAGCTGCAGGCACCATTCAGATATCACTTCTCAAAGGCAGGACGTCAATAGACGTCCACCTAAAGAGAAGTGGTTAAATACTGTTGTTATGGCAGCAGCTAGCTGCCATAACCCCCGTATCATTTTTTTTTTCCTTAGGCGGCTGGCTTCCAGATCAAAGTGATCAGAGCGGCAGATTCCCTGCAAGGTCACTTTTATAGGCGGCGGGAGGGGTGCCCCCTCCCACCGTTCCCGGACGTTTCCGAGCTCACTGGAGCCGTTGGTAAGCCCGGTACTGATCCAATGTAGCTGATGGCCAGGCAGGAAGTCGAGTGAGGGCAAGACAGCCCCCCCCTTGACTCTATGCCCTTGGAGGACTGAAGCAACGCCCAATGTCGCTTCCAGTTCTCAGGCTTAGACATGATTGTTTTTTTTTTTTTCAGTATCAAAAAAAAAAGTTTTTTCTTTTCTTTTGCTCTTAAGGGTAAATTAGAGATCTGGGATCTTTTTGACCCCAGATCTTTGAATAAAAAGGACCTGTCGTGCTTATTTCTATTACAAGGGATGTTTACAACTGTGTTGATGGGGAAATCAAGCAAATTTCTTTCCTGCAACCCTCCCCGAATCCCGCCCAATCACTGCTAGCCTCACAGCAGACTCTGCTTCAGGGGTGATTAATAATCCAGTGGAAGCCACCAGATCACTGCTGGTGTAGAAGGGGGGGGGGGGGAAATCTGTCCCCGGCATGTTCTGCAGTGGGCCTCTTTCCTGCCATCTGAGCCCTCCAAACCCCCACCCCCAAAATGGTGAACCGCAAGGGCCCTGTCGCAAGTGCTGTTCTGCCACTGGTACCACAGCTTGGTAGCTGGTTAGGTAGTTCCTAATGGCTCTTCTCAAGTAGTGGTAGCAAGTATTGCCTGTGAATCACTGTTACCAGAGACACAGCAGCAGTGGTCCCTTCAATCAGGATTCTAGGGTTGCCCGTGACAACTACAGTAGGCAGTGCAGCAAGCTCTGTAGCCTGGCAGTGGCTCGGCAACATGGTCCTCTTGCTCTTGCAGTCTCCCCCACATGGTACTTGTTTGTTTTTCAGCAGCTCTGTCTCTCTCTCTGGGGGGGATCTGTACCACACGTTCCTCTCAATAACTCCCCCAGAACGCTGCACTGTCCTGGTGAAATTTTGCCTGGGCAAATCTTGCTCCCTGCTCCTTTCAAAAGCAAGGTATAGTCAGGTAGTATGGACTTTAGTGAATAGCCCATTCCTTGCGACTACATATCCCATCATGCCAAGTCTCTTCAGATTGGCTGCTTGTTCTGCTTAGCCAGAGAGAGGGGGGTGAACAAGCAGTGATTAGACAGAGCCAGCTGCTGACAGGAGGAGGTGGGGGGCGGGGAGCGGATTGTGAATACACAGAGAGCCCTCAACTGCACTTCTTCCCTGTCATAGCCAGCCATTTAGAGGGCTGTAGTGGCCAATGCAGCGGTGGGAGGGGATAACACTCGACTACACTGATAGGACAGGGAAGCTGCACAGACCCCTCTAGCTAGGAGCGACCCATGACATTATACCTGATTGGCTGCTTGTTGTACTTGGCCAGAGGGAAGAACAAGCAGTGATTAGACAGAGCCAGCTGCTGACAGAAAGGGGGGCGAGCGGGTTGCCAGTACATAGTCAACCCGCAGCTGCGCCTCTCCTCTGTCATAGCAAAAACGACCCGAGGAGACCCGTAATGGCTAGTGCAGCGGTGGGAGGGGAGATTGCTCAGCTATGCTGATGACAGGGAGGCCACATGGACCCCTGTAGTTAAGAGCAACCCAAGATATTACACCTATGGTGGGCTCATCTGCTTTGGGCCCCACAAAAATGGCTGGGGCGGAGGCAGCTCCCTCTTTTGCCTCGCCTCAGACAGCCCTGGAAATTCGTCTGATCCCTGCTGATCTGGCTAATGTCGATCCAAGTATCGCCAGCTTTAGACACATAATTAAAGTGGAACTGAAGTTACCAAATGCACACTAGAGCCACCTTGAAAACACGTCCCACACACTTCTGCCCCCAGTAATTGTGTCAAACAGGCTCCATAACCTGCAGAGAAAACTAAGTAGTGCATGTGCACATCAACCTCTGCCCCAGCATCAAGGAGATGCTGCAGAAATTTCTTGCGTTGTACCAAGGTGACTATGCTGTCCTGTGACGCCATTCTCTTGTGATAATTATCACTATGGGTTCAAAAAGAGATGCCTTGACAGGGGAAAACACGACTTATATGAGGGAAGCCATTTAAAGATCTATTTGACACCACATTACAACCTTCTGTATTAAGGTATCAAGTTAGAAGCATGTCCCTTATATAGCTCGATTTATCCTTTGCTTAAGTTCTCCTTTGCATCAGTATGATGAATCTATTTCAGTCAAATTTTACAGCAAGCTGCTATTATTTCAGCAGCCCTGATGTAAGATTGTCTCTGGGTGGGCGAGGGCTAATGAGTCAGGCTTGATTCCCAAAGCTTTAACTCAAGGGTAAGGATGTATAATCCAGCTGTGTGATTGTGATTTTCAAATCCTATTGAATCAACTGAAAGAAAACACATTTTTAGTAAAAATTATACAGGTTCTGGTTTATCTTTTTTCTTGTAACCCTCTCATACATGTCACATGCACACAATAACCACTCTTGTCATAAATTCCTGCAACTGCTTCAGTTGCTGTAAACCTCTTGGTAGCACCTCTGACCATTTTCCTCCTGGCTTTTTCATCCAGTTTGGAGCAACGTCCTGATCCAGGGAGGGTCTGTGTTGTACTGAATACCTTCCACTTATTAACCACTTTGCCACCAGGCCAATTCTGACATTTCTTTCCTACATGTAATAATCATTGTTTTTTTGCTAGAAAATTACTCTGAACCCCCAAACATTATATATGTATTTTTTAGCAGAGATCTTAGGGAATAAAATGGTGGTCATTGCAACTTTTTATGTCACGCGGTATTTGCGCAGCAATTTTTCAAACGCGTTTTTTTTTTTTTTTGGAAAAAAAAAGTTTCTTGAATAAAAAAAAAAAAAACAGAACAGTAAAGTTAGCCCAATTTTTTTGTATATTGTGAAAGATGATGTTACCATGAGTAAATAGATACCCAACATGTCATGCTTCAAAATTGCGCCCACTCAGGAAATGGCGCCAAACTTTGGTACTTAAAAATCTCCATAGGCGATGCTTTAAACATTTTTTACTGGTTACATTTTTAGAGTTACATTGGAGGTCTTGGGCTAGAATTATTCCTCTCGCTCTAACGCACGTGACGACACCTCACACGTGTGATTTGAACAACGTTTACATAGGCGGGCGCGACTAACGCGTGCGTTCGCTTCTGTGCGCGAGCTGACGGGGCACTTTAAATTTTTTTTTTTTTAATTATTTTACCTTTATTTTTTACATTTTCTCTTTAAATTTTTTTTTTGATCACTTTTATTCCCATTACAAGTAATGTAAACATCCCCTGTAATAGGAATCTTGCGTGAGAGGTCCTCTTTATGGGGAGATATGGGGTCAATAAGACCCCACACCTCCCCTCTAGGCTGAAAAGACCGAGATCAGAAAAAAAAAACGAGCGATCTCGGTCTTTTCCGCCGAGTAAACGGTCATTGTTTACATCACGTGACTCGGACGTGACGTCATACGTCGCGCCCGGGCCTCCGAGGCGCATAGAGATGACTGGTGACCATCTGGTCACCAGTCATCACTACGCACAGCAACCGCCGGTGACGGATCTGTTCTCCGGGCCGCCGATGGCACTGGCGGCCCGGGAGAAGCACCGGAGGGAGGGGGGGCGTCCCCTCCCGCTGCCGATAAGTACGATCAAGCGGCTGAACTGCCGCTATGATCGTTCTTATGGTGCAGGGAATCGCTGGTGGAAAAAAATTATACCTGAATGATGCTGGTACGTGCCGGCATCATTCAGATATCACCACTCAAAGACAAGGACGTCTTTAGACGTCCGGCGGTCGGGAAGTGGTTAATAGACTTCACTGTGCTTCTAGGCGTTGATAAAGCCTTTGAATTTTTTTTGTATCCATCTCCTGACTTGTGCTTTTCCACAACTTTATCCCGCGGATCTTTTGACAGCACCTTGTCACCTATAGTTGATTGATTGCTTCTTTCATGCTGATCTAATTAAAATGGCCATATTTGATCACAGTTTAAAGTCAAATGGCTTTGTGTGCCCATTGAGAGGTGATTAGCTACAGTGATTGGGTTTACAAAGTCATTTTTAGGAGAGGGGTGATCCTTTTTCCAATGCAGTGATTCGGTTTTTTAATTTTTTTTCTGACATGGTATTAGATCTTTCACTTGAATGCTATAAATTGCACTGAGTAAATACAGCTGGAAAAAACAAAAAATGTATCTGTCTTCATTTCAGGCTGCAAAGCACCAAAATGTGATTATTTTGAAGGGGGGTGATTATTTTCTATTCTCACTATATATTTTTTCACTATATACAATGCAGCACAGCCAAGTGAACATGCATGTTTCAGATCGCTCTATTTTGTCAGCATCTGTGAATACTTTGTACAATTATGCCTGTATGTTAAAGAATATGTTACCCCCCAACATTTCATATTACGGATATGTCTGTGGTACCATGTACTTGCGTTAAAAAGTATCCTGTTCTCTTTGTATTTCTTCCTGTGTGTGAAATACCTGGTGATCCTGCAAATCCCCCTTCTTTCCTATTTCAAACTGACCATGCTAGGCATGTGAGCACATCGGTCCTATTGTAGTCAGCTTTCTGCCTGTGCTCCAATGAACACCACTAGACCGCTAATCGCTAGGAAGACCAGTGTGTTGTTGTTTATCCACCCCTAGCTTTTCAATCCCTTTATGTAGCTGAGAACAGAAATTATGCGATCACTTATAAAAAAAAAAATAAAAAAAAATAGGTAGGTATTATTGTGTTCATATATACGGTGAGGGAAAAAAAGTATTTTTTGTTGTTCTGTCTCACTGTTAAAATAAACCTACCATTAAAATTATAGACTGATAATTTCTTTGTCAGTGGGCAAACGTACAAAATCAGCAGGGGATCAAATACTTTTTTCCCTCACTGTACACACAAATGTTTTGCCTTAGATTTCTATCTTAAAATGAATGGGTTGTTTTACAAGGTTATTGTTCACATATACTTTAGGCTTAAGCCTGCATTCACACTTAGCGGTTTTTAAACACCTGTTTTTCTTGCAACACGTATAGGAAAACCCATCCATTTCAGTGGACTGCCCTACACGCCACAAACGCTACAAAGTAGCTCATGCAATTTTTTGCTGCATTGAGCCTTGCATGGTTTTTACCACGTCTGCTTAAACGCACGCAAAAACACATGATATGGTGATATAGCTCAAAAAAATAAGTCCTTTCATTCTTAAGTTTTGCTGTATCCTGTTGAAGATGAGTTTGAAATTTCTACCCAAATGTTTCCAGAATGCTTGTTATGTAATGGAATGAAATAGCTCTTAGGCCCCTTTCACATGGGGCGAACTCTGCCAGCTCAGCATGGAATCTGTCCATTGATGCCCACTGAGCAAACAGATGGCTTGTCCGTGTCCTATGCAGAGCAGACACAGACACAGCCCACTGTCATCTGATGGATGAAGATCCCTCATCCGTCTGTATTGGAACAGATGTTGGCGGGTGTCAACGAACATATGTCTGTTGACACCCGCCGCTCCATAGAGGGCACTGGATGCTGTGATCGAGTTCGCCTAAAAAACTGATAGGCGGACATGATTGGTCCACCAATGCGAAAGGGGCCTTACAGAATTTTACTTAAATGTAGATAAGGTAAAGAAACTCTATGTATATAGTAAACTGTGTACATTTTCATTATTTGAATAATTATTATACCTAACACTGTATTATGACACATAGAATTGTGCAAGGGAGGTGGGTAATATAGAAAGTTGGACAGTTTGCAAATTGATTTGACGCATTCTTGTGGTGTGTTTTTGTACACTGGTTTTGCACGAAATATCACTAGTTACCCTGTGTGTTACAAGGTTAACTATATCACTTTTATTCTTTTTCTGTAGACTTGTTTACTCATGAGGCAGCAGCATGAAGCAGCAGCTCTGAATGCAGTTCAGAGATTAGAGTGGCAGCTCAAACTACAAGAACTTGATCCAGCTACATACAAATCCGTCAGTATCTACGAGATCCAAGAATTCTATGTTCCACTTGTGGAGGTCAATGACGACTTTGAACTGACACCTATATGATGCTGTAGAACTCCACAGCTGCCCCTATAGGCTGCATGTTATACGGTTGCCTTCACGTGATATCACAGTAGTGGAAGAGGCACTGCTTCTTGAACATAGTTTCTAAAAGGAGGAGGAACTCAAAGAAATACAAAATGCACATAGCCTTCAGGCCTTTCAGGATCGTGCAGTCTAGGATGTGCATATAGGATTTATTAAAGATATATTTAACTATGAAAAAGATTATTCGACTTTTACTAATATGATTTCACTTTTTGTGGGATCAGAGTTCCACTTTAAACTGGCAGCTCAAGAAGCTGCTTAACTTTAAGCAGCTCTAGATCACATACTAGAGAATTGTCCATCACCTCTGTATGATGCTTTTGGTACCGGACTTTTGCACATCAATGCATTAGTCCGACTTCAGAGTTAATCGAGTGCCATAGGGATATCTACCTAAAAGTGCAATGCAGGAACACAGCACACCCTTACACCAAGTTTTAAAGGGTTTATGTTCCATTACATAACAAAAAAGATGAAGTGTAATGCATCTAAAAAAATAAAAAAAAATTTAGAAACGCTCTGAATGGATCAGATCTAAGGAGACGTGTGAAATTCGAACAGATATAATATTGTCTTATTTTAAATAACTTATTTTCTATATATATTTGTATATAGTATTGTAATTAATGATCAAAGCCTGTATAAAATAGATATTTTATGTGTAAACCTAAGTCTGCCGTTTTAATGGACCAAAGTTGTCTTTTTTTTTTTCTACTGTAATGTGTTGTATTTGTCAGTGTTCAGTAAGGCATGATCATGGCCTTGTACAGGATTATGGATAAAAGGTATTGCATGCGTCACACTTCAACACGTCTACTGCACCAGACTCTATTTAACACTTAAACAGAATTCATGTTAGCCTGCTGAAGATAACCTTTATCTTACTCAGATTATTTTTTTGTTTAAATCTTAAAAACCAACAAAAAAAATAATTCTTGTTAGACATCAGACTCAAATGAGCCTATTTTTAAAGGAAAAAAAATGACTTTGAACGAAACAAATTCTAAAATTGTAAATGTTCTATTTTAATATTTACCTAAAATTTGTACATATCTATGTAAATATATTGTTTAATAAATTTTATTGGTCATGTTCAGAACGCATATGAACTTATTTGTAAGTAAATTTATTTGACAACTGGCATCATTGTTTTTCTTTTTACTTTGGGCTATATATGTGAATGTTTCACTGGGATATGCACCTAAATTTAAAAAGTATAGGAAGTACTCCTTGAGTAATGCGTTTGGATGAGAATATTCATACAAACATTCGTACAAAAATTCTTTGTATATTGATGAATGGACAATTGTCATTCGAAAATTTCCCTTGCTTTTAATGTTTTGATTTTGAAAACTAATGAAATTCCCAAACGAAAACCACATACACCGTCCAAAAGTTCATTCATTCAAGAAAATTTTTCATCCTGCTGCTTTGAATTTTTCATGATTTTGTTAGAAAACAAACATTGATTTGACCCCACTTACAACTCTACTCTCTTCCTGGATTCAGAGGCCACTCTGAAAGCAGTGGGAGCCATAAGCTCCTGCTAATGTCTGTCAAATCCTCTGGGGAGGGATCAGGGGGCATGGCCAAGTACGCTGTGTGTGTCTATGAAGGCACACAGCCCGGCTCGGGAGCGCCCCCGCACGAGTACCCCCATAACACCCGGCTTGCTTTGGTGCCACTCGAGCAGTGGACAGCACTGGCAGGGGACTCAGAAGGGGAGGTAAGGAATGTACTATATATCATGTTTTTTGTGTTAATAAAAAAATTTACTTTATTATCACTCTAAGGCTGGCCATACACGGTTCGTAGATTCCGAGATTCGAACAGTTAATGGGCAGGCTGAATGTACCAAGTTGATCGATCGATCAGCTTGGGTAAACCAGCCTGCTGTATTCTCTTGCGATTATCAGTAGCGGCTGTTAAAGCCACTAGCAATAATCACTGTCTTCTCCCGGCGGGTCACAAAAACGTATGAAGTGTCAGCTAAGCATTCATTGTCTGATGACCCTATGACGGCCACTATCGTCTTATATCTAGCAGCAGGATTTTGTCAATCTATAAGTTGCATGTATGAGAACTGAGCTTCTATTGCATATTAAAGAGGAATTAAAGTCTTCCTCTTTAATTGTACCTACAGGTAAGCCTATTGTAAGGCTTACCTGTAGGTACTGTAAATATCTCCTAAACTTGCACCGTTTAGGAGATACTATATACGCTGCCGCCATCTGCGCATGTGCACTGAAGGAACAGGAATGACTTTGTTGCGGCTCTGGCCATTCACAGCGCTGGAGCACGTGAACCCGGAAGTAACTCCAGGAAAGATGTTAGCGGTGTGCCAGCGCCACTGCAGGGCATCGTTTTAAGGTAAATATTTCATAATGAGCTAGTACAAATATCTAAAGGACACAATGGGTTCTATGTTATAGATTTTTTTTTTTTTCACACTTCTACCCAGGATTCACACATTTTTCCCATTTAATCCACTTAGACAGCCCAAAGTTGGATGTTTCTTTTTTTTTTTTTCCATACCAGCAGGTTGAAAGAAAAAAAACTGACCCGATTCCCCCATCCACACATTCGAGGTGGATGGGGAAATACTCCCCGCTGAGCTATTGTATTGTGGCAGCAGGAAAATTTACGTCTGTACAACATTCCTGCCTACACATGGACTGAAATTCAGCCAGTCCCTGCTTAATCCACTGAATTTTGATCCATGTATGGCCGGCTTTAGAATGCGTGAATTTAGAATGAAACCTTTATAAGCAGATCCTTATGCTATCTAATCTGAACTGCCTGTTCGCTCTCTGCCAGACATACTATGGGAGATGATCAGAGACTGCAGGTGTACAAGAGATGGTCAGAGACTGCATGCGTACTACAGGAAATGGTCAGAGATTGCAGACATAGTACAGGAGATGGTCAGAGACTGCAGACATAATACAGGGGAGGGTCAGAGACTGTATGTGTACAAGAGATGGTCAGAGACTGCAGACATACTACAGGAGATGGTCAGAGGCTGCAGGCATACAAGAGATGGTCAGAGACTGCAGGCGCACTACAAGAGATGGTCAAAGACTGTAGACGTACTACAGAAGATGGTCAGAGGCTGCAGGCGTACAGCAGGAGATTGTCAGAAACTGCCAACGTACTACAGGAGATGGTCAGAGATTGCAGATATAGTACAGGAGATGGTCAGAGACTGCAGACATAGTACAGGAGATGGTCAGAGGCTGCAGGCATAGTACAGGAGCTGGTCAGAGACTGCAGGCATAGTACAGGAGAGGGTCAGACACTGCAGGCATATTACAACAGATGGTCAGAGACGGCAGGCATAGTACAGGAGATGGTCAGAAACTGCAGATGTACTATAGGAGATGGTCAGAGACTGCAGGCATACAAGAGATGGTTAGAGATTGCAGACATACTACAGGAGATGGTCAGAAACTGCAGATGTACTGGAGGAGATGGTCAGAGGCTGCAGACATACTGGAGGAGATGGTCAGAGACTGCAGTTGTACTACAGGAGATGGTCAGAGGCTGCAGACATACTGGAGGAGATGGTCAGAGACCGCAGTTGTACTAGAGGAGATGGTCAGAGGCTGCAGTTGTACTACAGGAGATGGTCAGAGGCTGCAGACATACTGGAGGAGATGGTCAGAGACTGCAGTTGTACTAGAGGAGATGGTCAGAGGCTGCAGTTGTACTACAGGAGATGGTCAGAGGCTGCAGACGTACTGAAGGAGATGGTCAGAGACTGCAGTTGTACTACAGGAGATGGTCAGGGACCATCTATTTACTGTCTGATCTCCTATCCCTGTACATTGTTTGCTGAACACTCACAATGGTCCTTCCTGATCACCATAACAGGTGCTGTCAGTGTCCCCACACACCACACAGGTAATTTACTTACTGTGTGACACCAACAATGAGGAGAGGTCCCAGACTTTCAGCATGGGCTGTACAGAGGAGGGAGAAGCCATCCCTTCCTCTCCCCACTGATCACAGGTCTGATTGTTGGGTGGAGTGATTGGCTGTTAGGGGGATGTGGAGGTCATGTGAGGGCAGGTCAGGCGTTGGTTGGGAATTGGAAGAGATGATGGAGCCCCAAGCTGCACAGCTGTAGTCTAACTCCACCCAAGTAGTATTTGGCCACCATCTTTTTTACAGGCAGTGCAGGTGCAAGGGGCAGCTGCTTTGTGCCCCACAGCATTGACTGGGGCTGGGCAGCTGCCCCTTTTGCCCGGCGTTAAAGACAGCCTTGTACGGGAGATGTGCTGCAGATTTTCTGCACCACATCCTAGTGTAAACCGGGGCTTATTATTGCCTTTTCAACACTATTAAAAAAGAGCCAGGGCACTGAGGGCAGCAAACAGTCTAGCTCTGGCAGGAATGTTGTTGTGCCTGGTAACCCCTCAGCCCTTTGGCTCTGCAGTCAGCACCACAACATGGCTGACAGAGCCAGGCTGGACTGTCTGTGCCAACCAAGCAGTGGAAAATGTTAACCCACGAATCCAGTGATTAGTGAATAATTTTGCTAATTGCCACAGAGTCACTTAAATCAATGGCAGCACAGCAGTGGTGGTAAGTAGTCTGTGATGACCGTCTCTCAGGCAGCAACCAAGCCGAAAAGAAAAGAGGGAGGCTCAGCTCCTTAGCAGCAGTACAGCTACATCCCCCTCCGAAGTCCAAGACGGGAAGTACAGAGTGCAGAGACCGTCGGGCACGGTGGGCGGGACTACAGACGCCATCCGCTCCCACTGCCTGGTCGTAACAGCATGACATAAGTGTCTGTGACAGTGTGCCTTACACCTGACCTGCTGCATCCATTTCACCCGCAATACTGACTGCTGTGCTCTGCTGTTTGTTGTTGCGGTGCTGGCGCCATGAGAGGTGACAGGGCAAAGACACTTTTTATTTTTGGCAGGATGCTCTTGGGGGGGGGTTGAACACCCCAACCCCCCCCCCCCCCTTATCTACGCCCCTGCTCTCCACTGTGTTTAGGAGAATTGCAGAGACTGGTGGATCAATCTTATCACACAGAAAGCATGATACCCAATATAGCACCTGGTTCAGTGATATTTTCCTCCAGCATTTCAATCAGTTATGTGTGTAATTGTTTGTGCGTAATTGAACAGCTAAACTGTAATTATATGAGATTTTATGTAATTAGTCTTAAAAGATTAACTACTCCCTCCTAGCATAGTATGATTGGGCAGCACAACTACACTAAAATGCAGGTTTAAGTATCTCTTGAAATAAATGCGCAAAAGCAGTGGGTGGCAGGTGTACTTGAAACAAATAACCTTGTTCACAAATTAGAAGTCAGTCTTCATCTTTATTTAGTCAATCAGCTCTGATCTGCAAGTCAAGTAGTGACATTTTGGCTTAATTAAAGGTTACTTCTAGCTTGTGCCATATAATTTTTAAACGATACAAAAAAAGTACCAAATCTCCTAGATTATTATAACAGCAAAGCATCTAGTAAACATTTGAAAAAGACATCAGAAAAGATGCTATTCTTCGTGAGCTGCCTGTTGGGGACATGTCCCAAAACACAAGCACTAGAGCAATTATCCACACTTCAGTTCCTAAGGCATTAACCCCCTTTATTCCCAGAACTGACAGGCACTGATCCAATCTCTCTCTTCCTCTGAATACATTAGCGTTTTAGCAGGGTGATATAGAACATGACCTGTTCTTCACCAACCACTCGTGTCCTCACTTGTTACATGTCGCATTATTGTATTTCTGTATTTACTTTGCATTACAGGCACTCTTCACAAGAAGCCACCACATTTCTATTATAGCAAGACCTTGCTCTCATCACTCCCTAGGCCACAGCATGCTCCAACATAAAGGCAAGCAACAAGGCGAGGAACCTGAAAGTGCACCTGTGCTCTCATAGATTAGAACCGCCGTCTCCTGCCACAGACATCCATTTTCTACCCAGACTGGCTGCGTCCCAAGACTGCTTAACCTGGAGGGTTGCATGGCTTTAACTCCCATTGTAAGGATCTTTTGGCTACACCAAGTTTACACTAGTTCAAGGTTCTTTTGGATACAACAAGGTTACACTAGTTCTAGTGCGCAGTCATGTTGGAACAGGAGTGGGCCATCCCCAATTGTTCCAATAAAGGTGGGAGCAAGAAGTTGTTCAAAATGTCTTGGTATGCTGACTCCTTAAGAGTTCCCTTTGCTGGAACTAAGGGGCCAAACCCAACCCCTGAAAAACCACCCACACCATAATCCCCCCTCCCCAATGATTTGGACCAGTGCACAAAGCAAGGTCCATAAAGACATGGATGAGCGAGTTTGGGGGGAGGGGGGGGCTTGACTGGCCTGCAGAGTCCTGCGAGCCAGGCCTTCTCGTCCAACATCAGTGCCTGACCTCACAAATGCGCTTCTGGTAGAATGGTCAAACACTCCCATAGACACACTCCTAAACCTTGTGGACAGCCTTCCCAGAAGAGTTTAAGCTGTCATAGCTGCAAAGGGTGGGCCAGTACTGAACCCTACAGACTAAGATTGGGATGCCATTTAAGTTCATGTGTGTGTAAAGGCAGGTGTCCCAATACTTTTGGCAATATAATGTATGGTTGGCTCTAGGCCCCTGTATCACTCACTGAAGTGAGTATAGTGGTGAGGAAGTCTTCCCTGCACTTTCCCTACTTGACTGCAACCATGCCCTAAGCTCAGCCCTGTCCCTCGCAAGCAAATCTTATACTTGCCAAAAGCGCACCAAAGTGCAATCGATTCTCCTGCAGGTGAGAATACTAATTGCCCCTGCCTACACAGTAGAACTGTAAAATGACACAGTACAGGCTTTCTGATCAATCAATTAGACTCCTTTCACACTGGGGCGGGTGGTAGCGGTAAATCCCCGCTAGTTTCAGCGGGGATTTACCGCTATTATAGCGGTGCTACGGCGCCACTATGCAGACGGGTGCGCGGCGCTTTTGACCCCCCACGAGGGGTAAAAACTGGGTTAAAAGTGTCGGCGTGCCGTGCTACCGAGGCGGTGTGCAGCCGCTTCGGAAGCACTGCCCATTGTTTTCAATGGGCAGGGACGATGTATCACCGCACCGCCCCAAAGATGCTGCTTGCAGGACTTTTTGTAGTGTCCTGCAAGCGTGCAACTGTGCATAGTAGTCATTCAGCTTCTAACTTCAGCTTGTTCAATTATGCTTTGACAATGAAACCAAGAAGCTGCACCAGATTCTGTGTGCACCACCTTTAGTAACTCTCCCCCAAAGTGTTCTACACCTGTGGTTGTGTCCAGCTATGACAATAAGTTTTATATAAGGCACTAGAGACTGGAGCAGAAGACTTCTCTCAGATGAGCTTAATATTTATGTTTGAAATGTTGGGTTCATAGATCATCGTTCTGATCTCTTAGTGTAAAGATGAAGGCAACAAGTTAAAGTAGTTCAAAGGCACTTTTGAAGAATATGAGCATATAAGTGAGGGTCTTTCTTTGGCAAATAGATTGATAATCACCATTTTGCATTTGATACTAATAGACACTGTAAAGGAAACTTGTCAAGTTATGAGATATGGGAGCTGCCATGTGTTGGTTTGTTTTGCAAGAATAAGAGCACAATTCTCTCAGACTGTGAGAAAGTGGGCCAGCAATAGTAGACAATCAGGGGCGTTGCTAGGTGGGAAAAAGGCCAGGGGCTCTAGTCTGGAGAAATGTGGTGCAAAATGGGTAGAAGTGTGGCTTTAGGGGGTGTGGCTCGGGTCTGAGATGAACGAGGGATGGAGGAAGGAAGTAAGAAAGTGATAGGGAGGGAAGAAAAGAGAAGGAAGGAAGGAAAGAGGGATGGAGGGACAGCAGGCACAGATCCTACACCACAATAGTAATATATGTGTATTCCAGAAAGTTTAACAATCAGCAAATAAAGATACTCCATACATCTGGTGTTGGCGCTTCAATCATCCCGGCACCATGGTTGGTAAGAAGCACATTATTTCAATTATTACATTGTAGTATAAAATGAAATAGTTCCAACTCACCATAATGCAGAATAAGTAGGAGCCCCAAGCTTGTTACTTGCCACTGTCGCCTGCTACCAGATGCCATCAGGTGTCCCCAGCAGAGTCCCTGCTTCCATCATGTGCCCCCAGCGGAGTCCCTCCTTCCATCAGGTGCCCCCAGCGGAGTGTCCCACCTTACATCACAGGTGTCCCCCTGCGGAGTGCCTCCTTACACAGGTGTCCCTCCTTACACAGGTATCCCCCAGCGGAGTGCCTCCTTACACAGGTGTCCCCAGTGGAGTGCCTCCTTACACAAGTGTCCCCAGCGGAGTATGCCCCTCCTTACTCAGGTGTCCCCCAGTGGAGTGCCTCCTTACACAGGTGTCCCCAACGGACTGTCCCTCCTTACACAGGTGTCCCCAGTGGAGTGTCCCTACTTACACAGGTGTCCCCCGGCAGAGTGTCTCTCCTTACACAGGTGTCCCCCGGCGGAGTGTCTCTCCTTACACAGGTGTCCCCAGCAGAGTGCCTCCTTACACAGGTGTCCCTCCTTACACAGGTGTCCCCAGTGGAGTGTCCCTCCTTTCACAGGTGTCCCCAGCGGAGTGTCCCACCTTACATCACAGGTGTCCCCCTGCGGAGTGCCTCCTTACACAGGTGTCCCTCCTTACACAGGTATCCCCCAGCGGAGTGCCTCCTTACACAG
>BLSH010090329.1:1446514-1465508 GCA_018402905.1 Glandirana rugosa | reverse complement strand
ACTGTATAAATGTCATTGGCAGTGAAGGGGTTAACCTGCAGGGGGCAGTGAAGGGGTTAACTATGTTCCCTGGGTGTGTTCTAACTGTGGGGGGGTGGGGTTGACAGGGGCATGACAGATCTAACTGATCCCAGTGACAGGGATCAGTACATCTGGCATGCCCCCCTCACAGAACGGGGAACCGCCGTGTTTACTTCGGCGGTTCCCCGTTCCTCCTGTCTGTAAGGAGATCGCGGGTCTCCGGCGGACATCGGGTCCGCCTGACCCACGGGCACGCTCCCGCGGGCGCGAGCGGCGCGTGCACGTGCCGCTCGCGCCCGCGGGAGCGCGCCCAGCACGAGCCAAATGGGAGGACGTCTATTGACGTCCTCCCGGCATTTTAGAGCCGCGCTGTAGCCGTCATTCGGCTATAGCGCGGATGCGAGGAAGTTAAGGACAATGGAAGACGTTACGTATTAAATTTGTACAAATATAGGCCATTTCTTGATCTCCTAAGTCTTTGTTGAAATCTCCATTCTGTGATCAAGCTTGTTAGTAGATTTCAACAAGGTGATAAATTGCATTATAGTCTGATTTGAGAAATTCACATGATTGTTGAGCTAAGGTTGGCCCTCTGCTTTGGAGGCCTAAACTTACAATTTCCAATATGGAGTTTATGAACCCATAGATATATATACAGTGGGTACGGAAAGTATTCAGACCCCCTTAAATAGTTCACTCTTTGTTATATTGCAGCCATTTGCTAAAATCATTTAAGTTACATTTTTTCCCTCATTAATGTACACACAGCACCCTATATTGACAGAAAAATACTGAATTGTTGACATTTTTGCAGATTTATTAAAAAAGAAAAACTGAAATATCACATGGTCCTAAGTATTCAGACCCTTTGCTCAGTATTTAGTAGAAGCACCCTTTTGATCCAATACAGCCATGAGTCTTTTTGGGAAAGATGCAACAAGTTTTTCACACCTGGATTTGGGGATCCTCTGCCATTCCTCCTTGCAGATCCTCTCCAGTCCTGTCAGGTTGGATGGTGAACGTTGGTGGACAGCCATTTTTAGGTCTCTCCAGAGATGTTTAATTGGGTTTAAGTCAGGGCTCTGGCTAGGCCATTCAAGAACAGTCACTGAGTTGTTGTGAAGCCACTCCTTCATTATTTTAGCTGTGTGCTTAAGGTCATTGTCTTGTTGGAAGGTAAACCTTCGGCCCAGTCTGAGGTCCTGAGCACTCTGGAGAAGGTTTTCATCCAGGATATCCCTGTACTTGGCCGCATTCATCTTTCCCTTGATTGCAACCAGTCGTCCTGTCCCTGCAGCTGAAAAACACCCCCACAGCATGATGCTGCCACCACCATGCTTCACTGTTGGGACTGTATTGGACAGGTGATGAGCAGTGCCTGGTTTTCTCCACACATACTGCTTAGAATTAAGGCCAAAAAGTTCTATCTTGGTCTAATCAGACCAGAGAATCTTATTTCTCACCATCTTGGAGTCCTTCAGTTGTTTTTTTTAGCAAACTCCATGCGGGCTTTCATGTATCTTGCGCTGAGGAGAGGCTTCCGTCGGGCCACTCTGCCATAAAGCCCCGACTGGTGGAGGGCTGCAGTGATGGTTGACTTTCTAAAACTTTCTCCCATCACCTGACTGCATCTCTGGAGCTCAGCCACAGTGATCTTTGGGTTCTTCTTTAGCTCTCTCACCAAGGCTCTTCTCCCCCGATAGCTCAGTTTGGCCGGAAGGCCAGCTCTAGGAAGGGTTCTGTCATCCGAAACGTCTTCCGTTTAAGGATTATGGAGGCCACTGTGCTCTTAGGAACCTTAAGTGCAGCAGAAATGTTTTTGTAACCTTGGCCAGATCTGTGCCTTGCCACAATTCTGTCTCTGAGCTCTTCAGGCAGTTCCTTTGACCTCATGATTCTCATTTGCTCTGACATGCACTGTGAGCTGTAAGGTCTTATATAGACAGGTGTGTGGCTTTCCTAATCAAGTCCAATCAGTATAATCAAACACAGCTGGACTCAAATGAAGGTGTAGAACCATCTCAAGGCAAGGATGATCAGAAGAAAAGGACAGCACCTGAGTTAAATTTATGAGTGTCACAGCAAAGGGTCTGAATACTTAGGACCACGTGATATTTCAGTTTTTCTTTTTTAATAAATCTGCAAAAATGTCAACAATTCTGTGTTCTTCTGTCAATATGGGGTGCTGTGTGTACATTACTGAGGAAAATAAATGAACTTAAATGATTTTAGCAAATGGCTGCAATATAACAAAGAGTGAAAAATTTAAGGGGGTCTGAATACTTTCCGTACCCACTGTATATATATATATATATATATATATATATATATTTTTTTTTTTTTTTTTCTTAATCGTAGTTCAGACAGCGGCCACCCCCTATTCATGCGTCTCGCCCTTTTCAGGACGCTGGCCGCATAAATTACAGCAGCAGGGGGAGGGGGTTCTTTGAAGCACCTCATTAGAGCCATAGGCTCTAATAGGTTTTAAAATAGAGTGGACTCCAAGCACAGAGCACTGCGCTCGCAGCCAACTCACGTGTGTTAGAAAAGCAAATGAATATTCGCTTTTCTAACACTAAATCGCCTCTCCGCCAATCAGGAAGAGCGGATATGTTACCCATTTCCCGATTGGCTGAGAAGTCAGGCGATCCTATTGGACGCCTTGGAGGAGGAGGAGGGGGATGCATGGCAGAAGCCGCCGTGATCCACACCACGAAGGAGGAGAAGAAAAGCACCCACTCACCAGACACCGCTGCCCGTCCGCCTGCTTCCTAGATGGGGTACGTGAAATTGATGTCCCGACTGCCCTCCGGGGGGAGGGGGGGCTGTTTTCGCCCCCCCCCCCCCAAAGAAATACCACCGGCCGCCACTGCTGGCCACCCTCAACTCTGATCTGGCATTTTCCTCTGAATGCTTGCTAAAAAACGGCGGATTGCTGGGAGGAGGAGGAGTTATATGTACTATACCTTTTGTTTGCCAGTGTCCTCACCTGAGGGTGGCAGCGTATAACCTATGGCTAAGATTTAAAGGAGCCCGTGCCCTGTACTGTACTTCAAGTAAAGAATTTTAAGAATTTTTAAGTAAAACGTCCTTATTTTTAAAGCCTCTACATACAAAATGACAATTGCGCTACACATATTAGGTATTGTGCACACACCAGAGTGAGAGTGTCGCCTATGGACAATTTTGTTGTTTGTCATTGTTACATGGGCAAGTGCAATTTAACATGTTTGGTATCTATTTACTCAAAGTAACCTCATCTTTTATATGTGACCAAAACATAATGGGTAATATATTCTGTTTGTGTGCACTACCATTAATTCTAGTGTATTTGTCACTGCCGCCTCAACCTCCGCAACATCTCAAAAATACGCCTCTTTCTAACCAATGACACAATAAAGCCCTTAATTCACTCTCTGGTCATCGCTCACCTCGACTACTGCAACTCCCTTCTTAATGGCTTACCTCTACACAGGCTATCCCCCCTTCAATCCAACATGAATGCTGCTGCCAGACTCATCCACCTTAACAATCGCTCTGTGTCTGCTACTCCTCTCTGTCAATCCCTCCACTGGCTTACCCAACAAATTAAATTCAAAATACTCACAACAACCTACAAAGCCATCCACAATTTAGCCCCCAGCTACATCACCAGCCTAGTCTCAAAATACCAACCTAATCGTTCTCTTCGTTCCTCTCAAGACCTCTGGCTCTCTAGCTCCCTCGTCACCTCCTCCTTTGCTCGCCTCCAGGACTTTTCCAGAGCCTCTCCAAACCTATGGAGCTCCTTACCCCAACCTGTCCAAGTATCTCCTACTCTGCTAGCTTTTAGATGATCCCTGAAAACCCTCCTCTTCAGAGAAGCTTATTCTACCCACACCTAACAAATGTATTTTCATTTTCTTCATCAGTTCATCCCCCACAGTTATTACCTTTTGTTTCACTTGACCCTCCCTTCTAGATTGTAAGCTCTAACGAGCAGGACCCTTTGATTCCTTCTGTATTGTAACTGTACTGTCTGTCCTCATATTGTAAAGCTCCGCGCAAACTGTTGGTGCTATATAAATCCTGTATAATAATAATAATAATAATTATAATTATATGAGTTTGATATATGGTTGCTCTAATATTTTGTGACATAAAAAATTGCAACTGCCACCGTTTTGTTTTGTATCCCTTCTGTTTCAGACAATATATAATATTTGGGGGATTAACTAATCTTTAGGCCTGAAATGTGCATTTTAACATGTATGCAAAAAATGCAAACATGGCTCCAGATGCAAAATATTTTAATTTGTTTAATTAAAAATGAATGAAGATGGGGGCGTGGCCGAGCAGGGCATGTGAGCGGTTCAGTCTCACGGAGCTCCCGCAAATAACCCGCCGAACGATCCTTTCCCCGGCCGGTACACTTGACGGGATCCGAACAGCTGAACGCAGGAGACGACCGGGAACTCGGCGGTACCGCTCCCATTGATATCCGCCATGTCTAAGGGACAAAAGCATAAAGGAGGCGCCGCAGCCCAGGACAGCCAGCATGGCGCGGAGGAGCCGCTTACGCAAAGAACCACGAGGGGTACAGAAAAACATCAGAAGGACACGGGGGCACGGAGTAAGCTTCCAAGACCCGCTGGTAAAGATAATCCTGGGGACATATTGTACTATGCCAAAAGACTGTCAGATATGAGAGAACAGACACTGAGGATTCACAAATGAAAGTGATACTGAGGATTCACAAATGGAACTGTTTACAGATCATGAGGCGGCCATGAGTGTAGTGGCCCAGCCTGAGTGTGAGCTGCAGTCAGGACAGGAGGACAATGGGGAGGAGGACGATCAACCAACCCTCAAGCAAATCTTGCAGGCAGTACAGAAGTGCACAATGTCTGTGAATAATGTCAATGTGAAGCTGGGTGGCTTAACAGAGGAGGTGGCTCTCCTGAGACAGGACTTGCAAAAAATGAGAGAACGTACAACGGCCGTGGAGGGCCGCGTCAGTGAGTTGAAGGATGTGTTACCCCCACTGGTGAGTGAATCCAGGGCCACTGCACGCATGGCTCACGACAACAGAGCTAAAGCCGATGATATAGAGAATAGGCTGAGAAGGAACAATGTATGCATTGTGGGACTCCCGGAGAAGGTGGAGGGTAGGGACCCCACGGAATTTGTAGAACAATGGCTGCTAGACACTTTTGGAAAAGAGGCATTCACACCATTGTTTGCTGTGGAAAGGGCCCACCAGGTCCCGACAAGAGCTATCCCAGGAAATGCCCCTAGGCCATAGTTGGCGCGCATTTTACACTACCGGGACACGGAAAAGATCCTCCGCTTGGCTAGAGAGAAAGCTGACATCAAGTACAATGGGGTCAGAGTGTCATTTTACCCTGACTTCTCAGCGGAGGTACAACAACAGCGGGCCAAATTTTATGATGTCAAACAGAGACTGAGAAGACTTAATATACCGTACGCTATGCTGTATCCGGCCAGACTGAGGGTTACAGCGGAGGGCAGAGCTCAATTCTTTGCAACTGCTCCGGAGGCCATGTCATGGCTGGATGTCCACGAGCCGGCACTGAGACGCAGGCTCAGAGATGGCGAGGAGGCCTGAAGATGGTGCAGAACTCATGCACGCGGATCTTTCTATTGCAATGGGCTGTGAGTTATCCCCCCGGCCGGGGACACAATACATATTATGAGGAATGAAACAATGCTCCATCAACATGATGCTGGATGTAACTGATCTTTGGAATCTAGATAAAACCTTATGGCGTACTGCGGAAGGCAGAGCAAGAGGTGACTACCGAAGGTTAATTTGTTCAGGGGTACCGTTGTGCCCTGTTGGGTTGCAAACTTTGTTTTTTTTGGGTTGCACAAGTTTTGAGATGTCGGACTGTACACTACAAGAGAACAGGAAGATAAGACGCGGGCTCAGTGTGGGCAAGCTGGACTGTTGTTTCCCGGGGTTTTGCTCCTGGGGGGCCTCGGGGGCTGACAACTCCCTGAAGGACTGTATCATCAAACCCTTATGGTGGATGTACAAATGGTAACGTGGAATGTCCGGGGTCTGGAAAATCCACTTAAGCGGATGATGGTATCCACGGTTCTTAGAAAATACCAACCAGCACTTATTGGACTGCAGGAGACTCACCTCACCAGGGAGTCGGTGGGCTGCGTAGGATATCGGTGGGTGGGGAAAGCCTACCATGCGGTGCATACATCATATTCCAGGGGGGTGAGTCTCCTGGTGCATAAAAACTTGGACTTTCAGGAACTGCACTCCAGTATTGATGCTGAGGGGCGGTATGTGTTTGTGTACTGCAGACTTTATGCATTGACATGTGTGATCGCTATGGTGTACATACCTCCTCCATTCTCCACGGTGGTGTTACGGGAGCTGGTAACGTACATAATGTCAAAACCAGAGGTACCAATATATATAATGGGGATTTCAACGGGGTTCTGGATCCTAGTCTTGACAGGCACCCGGGTACTGCTCAACCAATTCCTGACAGAGGCACTACGCTGGCCAGGTTCCTAAGGGAAATGGGATGGGTAGATTTTTGGCGTATAAAGGATCCTCATGCAAGTCAATATTCCTGTTTTTCCAAAACGCATTCTACAATATCACGTATTGACCTGTGTGTGGGATCACTGGCGGCCCTTGGCAGTGTTGGTTGTATATGCCCCGAGAGTGGTCTCCGACCACTCTCCCCTTCTTGTAAGGATTAGATTGCAGCGGAGCACCAGCCTTGCGAGGGCGCAATGGAGGTTAAACGCCTTTTGGCTGGATCTGATACCACCTGAGGCCAATATCGGAACCCAAATTGAACACTATTTCACTAACAATGCTGTATATGAGGATGTTTTGACACGATGGGATGCCTTTAAGTGTTTCCTTAGAGGGATATTTATCTCTGCTATTAATGGTGTAAAAACAAAATCTAGGGCATACGAGGAACAACTCACTAGACGGGTTGAGAGCTTAGAAGCGCAATATGTGTCTAACCCAACGGACAGTAAGAGGGACCAGTGGATAGCAGCGCAGGGAGACCTAAACAAGATGATTAGCATGAAAGCTGGAAAGAAAAGATTTTTCTCCAAGGTGACATTCTTTGAGGAGGGGGAGCAGACCGGGCGACTTCTAGCAAAAATTGTTAATGTTAGGCCCTCGGTCCCAGCAATAGGTGCATTGAAATTACCATCCGGTAAACTAGTTAACACACCAGAAGGGGTCATGGCAGAACTGGTACGCTTCTATGAGGACTTATATGCTTCCAGGGTGGACTACACTCGGGAGGAGCTTGAGTTATACCCGAGTGAGGTTACCCTACCTCAACTGACAGAGGCCCAAAAGACAGCATTAGACGAGCCTATTACAATTCAGGAGTTGCAGGAGGCGGTGAACCGGTTCCCTTTGTCCAAGGCCCCCGGGGATGACGGTCTCCCGATGGAGGTGTTTCAACGATACTCAGATCTATTGCTGCCCAAGTTACTAGAGGTGTTTAATGAGGCCCGGCGCCAACAAAGGCTGCCGACGTGTAAAGAGCCAGTATAGTCCTACTCCTTAAGCAGGGTAAACCGGCCACTGAACCTAACTCATATAGGCCAATCTCACTCCTCCAGGCTGACATCAAAATCCTGGCAAAGGTGTTGGCAGGGAGGATAAATAAGATTATATCTAACCTTGTTCATGATGACCAAGCGGGATTCATGCCTAACAAGTCCACAGCGGTTAATCTCAGGAGACTCTATGTTAATATGCAAACACCAGCAGACAACGCCGGGAACAGGGCCCTGCTATCACTTGATGCCAATAAGGCATTCGATAGCGTGGAATGGGGATACTTGTGGGCCATCTTAGAAAAGTTTGGGTTCGGAGACACCTTTATCTCATGGGTGCGCTTGCTGTATCAGCATCCGCAGGCGTCGATTAGGGAGAATGGATCGATATCGGCAAGCTTTTCGCTGAGGAGGGGGACCAGACAGGGTTGCCCCCTGTCCCCATTCCTCTTTGCGTTGGCAATAGAGCCCCTAGCTGCAATCATTAGAGCCCATGATGGCGTAAAAAGGTTCAGGTACGGGGAACTGCAGGAGAAAATATTGCTCTATGCAGATGACATGCTACTTATGCTTGGGGACACGGACGATTCCTTAAAAACAGTGATGTCGCTCGTTACCACATTCGGTAAATATTCGGGTCTAACAATAAACTGGACCAAGTCAGCCCTCCTTCCACTGGATGGGGAGATACACACGCAAGTCAGTACATACTGTCCGGTTCCAGTAGTCCAGAAATTTAAATACCTAGGCATAGTAATATCCAGCTCAATATTAGACTTCTGCAGACTCAATGTCCAGCCACTGCTGGTGGGATTTATGGATAGGGTTAAGATATGGAACAAACTCAGGCTGTCAGTGGCGGGCAGGGCCAATTTAATTAAGATGGTGTTGATGCCTCAACTGTTGTACCACCTGCACAATTCCCCAGTGGTGATCCCTCTAAAGGTGTTTCGGGTGGTCAACACCATCTTTAGATCTCTATTGTGGAAGGGAGGAACAGCACGCATTAAACTTGAGCAATTGCAGAAATCAAAGGACGCGGGAGGGCTGGCGGTGCCAAACCCCTGGGTGTATTACTTGGCCTCCCAATTACAACACTTTGTGGGATGACACAAGAGGTGACGGGTGCCACGCTGACTATAATGTTACATTTTGTGAAGGCGACTTCACTTCCGGAAGGACTAGAGGCGTTGAGATTTGCTAAGTCTAATAAACAATTTCCTACATACCGGTTGCTCCAAAAAATATGGGATAAGGTTAAACAACTGCAGGGCGCTCAGAGTCTTACTCATTATAGCCCCATATGGGACAATCATAATTTTCCTGAACTCCTGAAGCTACAACATGCAACTAGATAGCGTAGACTGGGTATATTGTATATGAAACAAATATTTGAAAATGGGGCCCTACTCACTTTTGAGCAATTACAGGGTAAATACTGTGTTCCACATAACATGTTGTTTTATTACTTGCAACTCAAACATGCGGTGAAGCGGCAGAGGGAGCTGGAGGCACCTACTTTTTACATAACACCGGTGTTCTCATACATACAGCAAGCCACGTCCACTAAGGGGGCCATCTCCGATTGCTATGCCAGTTTACTGGGCATGCATTTGGAGTGGCATCCCAGCTCTGCATGTGAGAAATGGGAGACTGATGTGGGGGAAATACCGGCAGAATTATGGGAGGAAGCCTTGGAAAAAGTTAGAATATGTTCCCTAAGCTTAGCGCAAAGGATGTCACAACTGTATATTCTACTGAGAACACACTACACGCCACTTAAACTATATCAGATGGGACTCCGGCAGGATGCCACATGTGGGAGGTGTGAAAGGGAAGAGGGGGATTTGATCCACCTTCTGTGGAGATGTCCTAAACTCCATTGCTATTGGAGATCGGTAGTGGCGTTGATCGCAGACGCCCTGCAGGTCTCAATACCGTTGGACCCTAAGCATTGCATTTTAGGTCTGCTGGACAGTATTATACCAGACAAGTATGTGAAGGAGGCGGCGGCACGGGTGTTATTCCAGGCTCGTAGACTTATACTGCTGCATTGGGTCTCACCGGACCCCCCCCACGATTAAGCAGTGGTTGGATTGGGTGGGCACAATGCTCAGATATGAGAAACTTATATATCAGCATAGGGGTAGCCCCCTTAAGTTTGAAAGACTATGGAGCAGCTGGTTGCAGACTCTGGGTATGGCTCCCACTGATATAGTCCTGGAAAGACTACTGGTGTAAAAAAGGGGGACGTTAAGTCCAAGCAGTATGAAGATGGTTAAGTAACTAAGATGGGGAAAGTGATCCTTATTGTACAGGGTGAAAAATCGGGGATTGAGTTGGAGCAAGGGGAATGGTTGTGGGACGCACTGTTTCTGCCTGTGCCTGTTTATTGCTATGTATTCTCAATGTATTGCTGATCTGTATGTGCTGCTGACATCTCAATAAAAACTGGTTTTGATTTAAAAAAAAAAATGAATGAAGATAGTTAGTGGAACTTCACTCTCCCAATCAACAGTGATTATTTTTAATCCGCTTGCTGCTATCATTAGTAAAAAGATAGGAAAGTATATCATATTTACTTGTTTTACATTTCTTCAGCAGTTACTTCCTGGTTTCTTGCAAATGATGTCATACATCCCAGGAGTCTTCAGGAGGGGTTTTCTCTGCTAAGCACACTCTCCTGCCGGTGTATCGACACAATAGGTGACCTGGAAAATGTTGTCATGGCAGTGACGTTCCCTCGCCACCATCTTGCTATACCCAGCACTCGTCCACAGTGAGGATAGAGTGATAAGGTGGGAAGCGGACATCTTTTTACACCCACCAAAGTATTTAATTTCACAATTATTTATAGGAGTAAACGGAGCTTACATACTGAAATATAGTATTTTTAACTATGTGACACTGTTTTGATGTTCAATTGTAAAAGCAGCTGTGTTTTGTCACATTACCAAAGCTGTCAGATCCCAGGCTTGCCGCTGCTTTTAAAATTGAACATCAAAACAGTGTCACGTATTTCAAAATATTGTATTTCAGTATGTAAGCTCAGTTTACTCTTAGGCCCCTTTCACACCAGAGGCGCTTTACAGGCATTTTTTCGCTAAAAACAGCGCCTGCAAAGCGCCTCTAAACTGTCTCCTAATGCACCCCAGTGTGAAAGGCTGAGTGCTTTCACACTGGGGGGGGGGGGGTGCGCTTGCAGGACGGTAAAAATTCTCCTGCATCTTTTGGGAGGCGTGGGAGCGGTGTATACAGCGCTCCTCCATCGCCCCTGCCCATTGAAATGAATGGGCAGTGCTCCTGAAGCAGCTGTACACCGCTTCGGGAGCGCCGCTAGAAGGCACTTTTAACCCCTTGAAATTAAAAACTCCAGTGGGTGTAAAAAGATGTCCGCTTCCCGCCTTCTCACTCTATCCTTACTGTGGACGAGTGCTGGGTATAGCAAGATGGCGGCAACGAAACGTCACTTCCGTGACAACAATTGTCGGGTCGCCTATTGTGTCGCAACCCTATTTCTAGCGCTAAAACGCCGGTGTGAAAGGGGCCTAAAACTCTAGCAGACATACACAGCAGCTCCATGTCCCAGTGAATGGAAAGCCCTATTGACTGCTGCCTTTCCATAAAACAAATGCAGATGCTGGTATGAATGAGGCCCCAGAAATGGCAGCTATGTTCAGCTTCCATAGAGAAGTGACCCTTCTAGTCACATTGGAGAGAATGTGAATGGAGTTGTGTGTGGAAACGCTTCCATACAAAGCTAGCTGTGGAGATGTGTGAGGTGGAGGAGGAAAAGCAACAGTCTGTGTTTGGGGATGGAAAGTAGGAGGGAGGTGCTGTGGAAAAAGTTTAGTGTGAGCGTTCTGGGGGCTGGGATGTGACTGCTCCTCCTTCCTCTTCTCCACACGCCATAGAGCCCAGGAGCTGTACAGAGGAGCGCAGGCTGCTGAGCTGTGAAGGCGGGAGGGAGCCCATCCTCTGGTAAGCCCAACACAGGAGGAGGGCGGCTTGGGGTGTGTGTGTCTCCGGAGACATTATACGGCTCTTTTGTTACTTTGGAAGTGCATGACAACAATGTATGGCTGAGCAGTCCTTATCAGTGGACATTCCTGAGTCCTACACAGAGATGTATCCACCTCTCCCTCACATAGCACAGGACATAGCTCTCCTCGTCTGTGTGTGGTGAGGGGAGAGCCGAGCTCAGCTCTCCTATACAAGTCATAGAGCCAGCAATGTGTAACCAGCGAGCTCAGCTCCCCTATACAAGTCATAGAGCCAGCAATGTGTAACCAGCGAGCTCAGCTCTCCTATACAAGTCATAGAGCCAGCAATGTCTAACCAGCGAGCTCAGCTCCCCTATACAAGTCATAGAGCCAGCAATGTGTAACCAGCGAGCTCAGCTCTCCTATACAAGTCATAGAGCCAGCAATGTGTAACCAGCGAGCTCAGCTCTCCCTCTATCTTCTATCTGTGAGGGCTTTACAACCTGTGTGACTATAGAGAAATGTCCCTTGTTATACAATTTTACTTTTTTTTTTTACTATTATTACTATAATGTTAGTGTTATGGAAACCATGCACGCTTTATTATGTGGTCGGTGTGCAATTGGATGAAATCATCAATCATATAGCCATAGCTACCTATCTGGGCCACTTGGTTATGGCTGGCCATAGATGCATCAGTTTTTTTGTTTTTGTTTGTGTTTGTTTTTTGTTTTTTTGCTTTGTTTTGTTTTTTGTTGTTTTGTCTTTTCATTTTTATTTTTGATCAGTCTGGCCAATTTAAAAAAAAAAAAAAAAAAAAAAAAAAATTCCCCCCCCCCACCCCAATTTACACACTGGAGGAATTTTCCCCACTGTGTTATTGTATTCTGACAGTGGGGACCCCTCTGCTGCCAGAATACACTGATCAGCACTGCAGATGATTGCATGCCGGCAGGGTGGATAAAATATATATTCTTACTTTTTTTTTTTTTTTTTATCAAATGTATTTTAACCACTTCCTTACTGGGCACTTAAACCCCCCCTCCTGCCCAGACCAATTTTCAGGTTTCAGCGCTGTCGCATTTTGAATGACAATTGCGCGGTTGTGCAACGTTGTACCCAAATAAAATTGATGTCCTTTTTTCCCCACAAATAGAGCTTTCTTTTGGTGGTATTTGATCACCTCTTCGGTTTTTATTTTTTGCGCCATAAACAAACAAAGAGCAACGATTTTGAAAAAAAGAACAATATTTTTTACTTTTTGCTCTAATAAATATCCAAAAATAAAAAATAAAAAAAAATATTCATAAGTTTTTAGGCCGATTTATATTCTTCTACATATTTTTGGTAAAAAAAATCGCAATCGGCGTTTATTGATTGGTTTGCACAAAAGTTATCGCATCTACAAACTATGGGAATTGATTTATGGCGTTTTTATTATTATTATTATTTTTTTACTAGTAATGGCGACGATCTGCGATTTTTATTGGGACTGCGATATTGGGGCGGACATGTTGGACATTTTTGACACTTTTTTGGGACCAATGACATTTATACAGCGATCAGAAATTTAAATGTCCACTGATTACTGTATAAATGTCATTGGCAGTGAAGGGGTTAACCTGCAGGGGGCAGTGAAGGGGTTAAATATGTTCCCTGGGTGTGTTCTAACTGTGGGGGGGGCGGGGTTGGCAGGGACATAACAGATCTAACTGATCCCAGTGACAGGGATCAGTAGATCTGTTTGTCCCCCTCTCACAGAACAGCTCTGTAAGGCGATCTCGGGTCAGGAGCGGACATCGAGTCTGCCCGACCCGCGGGCACGCCCAAGCAGCGTGCGGCGGCCGCGCGCGCTGCCGGCGCTTGTGAGTGCGTGCAGGGGGCGTGTAAAGGGGCAGACGTCTATAGACGTCCTCCCGGAGATTCAGATTCGCGCTGTAGACGTCTTTCGTCTATAGCGCGGATCTCTACAGGTTAATGAAATGCTTTCAGAGTAAAAATCTATCTAAATATAGTTTTCTATTTAACCACTTAAAGCGGAGTTCCACCCTGAAGTGGAACATTTTTGACACTTTTTTTGGGACCATTGACATTTTATACAGCAATCAGAAATTTTAAATATCCACTGCTTACTGTGTAAATGTCATTGGCAGTGAAGGGGTTAACCTGCAGGGGGAGATCTAGGGGTTAACTGTGTTCCCTGGATGTCTTTTAACTGTGAGGGGGCTGGGCTGCCAGGGGCATAAGAGATCTAACTGATCCCAGTGACAGGGATGAGTAGATCTCTTATATGCCGTGTTTACATCGGCGGATCCCCGATTTTCTCCTGTGGAAGACAATCGCGGCTCGCCGGCGGATATCAAGTCCGCCCGAGCTGCTTCCACACTGCTGAAGAGAGTGGTGGGCATGAGAGCGCGCCATTGGTGGCGTGCTCCCGTCCGCTAACTGTGCATGAGCGAGCCGCCGTTAATAGGTGGTGATTCGTGGGACAGCGCCACTCTACAGCAGTAAATATATGCAAGCCAGTCTGGAGCTGGTTACGATACAGTAATAGTTTGGTTAATTCAGCATGCAATGAAGCTATATATTATGCAATATTTACATTTTTGGTAAACTCATTCAATGAATGCAAGCTGAGATGGCATGCACTGCATTTTTGCATTCACAGTAACCATGAGATAAAACAAAGTTCAGGAATATTTCTTTATCCCATTGTTTTGCAAAACTATGTACACTACAAACTGTTAAAACTGTATGATATAATCGGTTCTGATATCGCTGTTTTACCAACCTGGCAGCTTATTATTCTAAATGGGAAACCTTAATTTTGTTTGCATATATTAAAGATTCTGACTACCAGCAAGAATAAGTCCTTATCAAAGAGCACCTGTGATTTCAGATCCATCATGGCAGCGTTTGTTAGCGGGCATCCACACACCTGCTGCCGTCACGTCCCTCACCTTGTTGTGTCACTGCCACATCACCAGCTGCCCTATAAGGCCTCATGCACACAGGACGTTTTTTGATGGTTTTACAGTTGCTGTTTTCAGCTGCAGACGTTTTTGTGTAGTCATTAAACCCTCCATTGTGTTATCCTATGTGTTTATGCACACATAGGCTGTTATCAATTGTTTTGAGCTGTAAAAAAACCCAAGACCAGTGGGTTCTGAGAGACGTTTTTCAGCTGTAAAAACGCTCTAATGCCCAAAAACGCTCAATAACGCCACTCACCAACATTTTTGGACGTTTTCGAATACATTGGAAAAAAAAAAACTCCCAAAAACGCCAGCGCTAAAAAAAAAAACGCGAATTAACGCTCAATAACTCCGCTGCAAAAACGCCCAAAAAAACTGAAAATGAATGGGACTGTCGGTGAGTTAACAGCGGGTCAGAGGAGGAGCAGCTGGGGGACAGAGATCAATTGCTCTTTAAAAATTAGTTTAAATCATATCCACCCTGGCTGCTGGCACTGGTTAAGTGAAAATTTTCTAACATTCCCATTTGAGAGAAGCTGATCATTACATAGTCTTCTCTCAAGTGGCAACAGCCAAAGATTTATCAAAAGTCATCCGGGGACTAGCTGATTTTCCATCTATCTATGGCCATCTTTAGATCAGGTTCAATCAAACCGATTGTAGAAAATCATTGATAGTTTTGCATCAATTAGCAGCACTGGGGTACTTTAGTCATGAAATTGATCAATCCGGTTATGAGATTACCTGGTGGAAACTGAGATGTAATGGCTAACTTATGATCGTATCTTCCAACTGTTGATCAAACTTCGGTTCCCTGTGTGTAGCATATCGATTGATTTTGGTTGTCCACTATAGATCAGTTATTTCCATCAGAAGAGATTGCTTAGAAAAGAGATCAATCATTTATCAAAGCGTGTATGATTACCATAATGGCTCATTTACACTTGCAGTTGGGATGGAGGGGTGTAAAATTAGGTGTATGAGCCACATTTTACCTCCCTCCAACCGCCCCGCTTAAAGCAGAACTAAAGACAAAAATATTTACCTTTTAGGATGGCTCTAGATTATGCAATTTTTCACTTTATTCCCCCATCAACGCTGACTGTGCGTTATTGTGTTCTAACAGAGGGAGGTTTCTTCACCATCAGAATACAAAGATTAGGGAAGCACCGATATATTGGCCGCCGAAAATTATCGTCCAAAAATAGGGTTATCAGTGTGGTGCCCATAATGGCATGCTACATCCATATGACTTTGGTGCAAAATCACATCCCAATGAACTTCAGTGCAAAGTCACGTCCCATTGACTTCAATGCCACGTTAATTAAATTTTAAAAAGCATTTTGTAAAAACTGTCCATTTCGGTTTCCATTTTCAGCCAAGTGCATCCTGAATTTTTGGTTTCAGTTTCTGCACCGGAATTTATTTGGGTACTCCACTAACAAAGATCAGTGCTGGTGGCTGTAGCCACCATAGTGATTGCACGAAAAAACGTTACAGGCTGATTGCACTAAAGTAGTTTGTTATATCGACTTCAGTACAAGCAGCCTGCCCATAGATGAATGGAAATTTGTCTGGGTCCTGCTGAACCTGCTCCCACCTGCATTTTCTCCCCAGCTTCTTCCCAGTGCTGGTCTTTGGCCGTCTTGATTGGCTGGAACGAGATGATGTCGCTCCCCCCTCAACCACAGGAGTGCAGTCATCCCGTCACACAAGCAGTGTGGCTGAATGTAGACTGAGCTACACATGTGCAGCTCAGTGTACGTTCTACAGGGGATTGTGAACAGGCAGTATTCTAGACCTGTACATTTCAGTTTCGGTTTCAATCCAGAATTTTCATTTTGGTGCGCCACTAAAATGTATAATATCCAAAGATCAGTAAGAACTCACATTGATTTATTTTTGTGTAATAAACAATTAGACATTATAAATAGGAGTATGCAGATCTTTAAGTGTAAAATGTGTTTAGATTTTAGTGTATGTCTTTTACCGTAGGGAATGAAAGTCCTGAAGTTTACACACTGCCTGTAAACAGATATATCCCTATAATAATAGGCCCAAAATGAAACCTGTTCATTAGGCAGCCATCAGTCATCAAGTGAAATGTTTTCTGTTTATCTTATCTTGGAATAGGATAAACCTCTACTAATAAAAAGATTTGCATTCTGCTTTTGGCAGCTCTGTAAATTAACAGTGGCTACAAAATCCAAGCTCATTATGTGATAATGAAACCTAAGACACAGATATTCCCGATTGTTGTAATACAGCTTTGCAAGCTCCATAGTGTTTGGCTTATAGAGCTGAAAGGATAGAGATACTTGCTATTTCACCATTTAAATATGTTTTGATCTCTTTTTGTTAGAGTAGTAAACATACCCTCGCATATTGGTTTCCTGTCATCCAATCCAATCAGTAGATTGTGGGTGCGATGCCAGGCTCTTACAATGCCTGGAGCTTTATGTCTGTCCCTCTGTACGGGCAAAAGAGTTCCTGGGCTGTAGGCAGCGTGTATAAACTACAAGCTTATTCTTTTAATGCAGGGGTCCCCAACCCCAGACCGGTATTGGGCTGTACAGCAGGAGGTGAGCAGTGGCCACGGTCCAGCCATTCACCTTCTGCTGTACAACATGCCACTTAAGCCTAGTACACACTAGTAGTTTCTTTTAATTCAACCCGGCAGTGCTGAACGAAAAGGAAAACCTGACAGCTCAAGAGGAGCCGAAGTTAGTACAACGATCTCCCTTGCTGTGCTATTGTGTTCTGACAGGGCAGCCTGCCCCTACTTGCCAGAACACTCCGGTCAGGGCCATTGGCTGAGAGCGCTGATCAGGAGCTGATTGGCAGCCCTTTTTCGGTCATGCCCCATCGCCTTCTGTCGGACCAACTCCCCGCCGATCATGTTATCCTATCGGCATGGTAGGGGGTGGGAGGAGCTGCAAAACGGGACAGAGAGAGGGAGTCTTTTTCATATTAACAAGTGGTTAATCACATGCTTGTTAACATAAGTTGGGCAGCTCCTCCTGCCCCCTTACCCTGCTGATAGGATGACATTATCGGCAGGGCAGGAGACTTTGTAGAGGACACACGGGCTGACAACTTCCTCTGGCCTGCTGAAGGTAGGACTGTGCAGAGGAGGCAGAGATTGAAAGGGGGGGCAGTGTGATATAAGAGGGGAATGGGGGGGCCATGGCGGCAAGTGGCACTTTTATGGGGGCAATGATTACTAGGAGCAATGTAATGTAAAGAGGCACAGTAATATAAAGGAGACTGCACTGTAAATGGGCACTGTAATCATTACAGTGCAGTCCCCTTTACATTAATGTTAAGGGAAATAAGGACCCTGTGCGATTGCATTAAAGGGGGAACTGTGCTGTAAAGGGAGGTTGTAATGTGAAGTGGGGTCGTGGACCAACTCCATGAATATCGAATTGGTTCATACGAATCGGATGCGGTTCAAAACGCAATATATAATAATAATTTAATAATAAAATAAACAGAATCACATAACGTGTATTTAGTATTCGATTAATATATTAGCTCATTTAACCACTTACCAACCGGAAGGTTTTCCAGCTTTAGGACCAGAGCACTTTTTGCGATTTGGCACTGCCTCGCTTTAACTGACAATTGCACGGTCGTGCGACATTGTATCCAAACAAAATTTGCATCTTTTTCCCCCCACAAATAGAGCTTTCTTTTGGTGGTATTTGATCGCCTCTGTGTCATTTCTGATTGCCGCTATAAACAAAAGAAGAGCGACCATTTTGCAAAAAAACCCAAAGTTCTTACTTTTTGCTAAAATTCAAATCCAAAAAAAAATATAAAAAAAACATTTTTTTTCATCAGTTTTGGCCGATTTATATTCTTCCTCATATGTGTGATAAAAAAAAATCACAATTGGCGTTTATTGATTGGGTTGCGCAAAAGTGGCCGCGTTTACGGAGGATGAGAATTAATTTCTGGGGTTTTTATTTTTTTTATGTTTTACTAGTAATGGCGGCGATCTGCGTTTTTTTTTTTTTTTTTTTTTTTTTTTTTTTTTTTTTTTTTTTTTTTTTTTTTTTTTTCCCCCCAATATTGCAGCGGACATGTCGGACGTTTTTGACACTTTTTTGGGACCAATGACATTTATTCAGCGATCAGAAATTTAAATGTCCACTGTTTACTGTATAAATGTCATCTGTACAGGCGACGTTATAACCCCCCTTTTTTTTTTTTTTTTTTTTTTTTTTTTTTTTTTTTTTTTTTTTTTTTTTTTTTTGGGGGTCCAATTGGGGAAGTGACGGTTACTGTAAATATGTCATTTGTCACCTGTAAATTTAAAGACTAGCGACTTATTTACAGTAACCAGGGTTTTTTCACAGTTTTTGCAGGCTGTACAGGCGACGTTATAACCCCCCTTTTTTTTTTTTTTTTTTTTTTTTTTTTTTTTTTTTTTTTTTTTTTTTTTTTTTT
>BLSH010090329.1:1432885-1445491 GCA_018402905.1 Glandirana rugosa | reverse complement strand
GGCAGTATTCCAACATAACGACCCAAAACACACCTCCAAGACGACTACTGACTTGCTAAAGAAGCTGAGGGTAAAGGTGATGAACTGGCCAAGCATGTCTCCAGGCCTAAACCCTATTGAGCATCTGTTGGGTATCCTGAAACGGAAGGTGGAGGAGGAGTGCAAGGCCTCTAAAATCCACCAGATCCGTGATGTCGTTATGGAGGAGTGGAAGAGGACTCCAGTGGTAAGCTGTGAAACTCTGGTGAACTCCATGCCCAAGAGGATTAAGGCAGTGCTGGAAAATCATGGTGGCCACACAAAATATTGACACTTTGGGCCCAGTTTGGACTTTTTCACTTAGGGGTGTACTCACTTTTGTTGCCAGTGGTTAGACTTAATGGCTGTGAGTTATTTTGAGGGGACAGCAAATTTACACTGTTATACAAGCTGTACACTCACTACTATTGTAGCAAAGTGTAATTTCTTCAATGTTGTCACATGAAATTATATAATAAAATATTTACAAAAATGTGAGGGGTGTACTCACTTTTGTGAGATACTGTATGTATAGGCACATATCTTTTAGATTTTAAAAAAGGTCTTACATTGGTCAAATCATTACGACCAGCTTCCTCTGATAACGGAGAGGCGATTTCTCATCCTCATAGCATTTACAGAAATGAGAAATCTGTCTTTTTTTTTTTTTTTTTTTAAGATGTCAAAAAAAAATCTCTGTTAACACTTTTAATCTATGTGCTCATTACTGCACACTAGATAACTTTAATTATCTTCTAAGTGGTAATTTTGGTCGCATAATTTTGTAAAAATTCTCATGTAGCCTTTTGTAATGCGTTTTAATAAGTTTATGGTCATATGACGCAAAACCTCTGGCGCTGCAATATTATGATTGCATTCATGAAATTTTATATATGCTAACGCTTGTGCTTTTATTTTCAGCTGTCCCAGGAAGACTTCCTTTTATTTGTTGTAAAGAATGAAGTCGTATCACTTTCCCATCCCCGTGTTAGCCATTGCCTTGGGCATTTCTTGGATTTTGCCAGTACAGTGCTGCAATAAAGCCCTCTGCGCAAGTGATGTCAGCAAATGCTTAATTCAGGTATGGTAAAGCCCTTTACTGGAATGCTTAGGTCATGGGTGGCCCGAGACTGTGGAATAGACTGTATTGGTGCAATATGATTGTCTTCTATCTTTAAAGCATATCTAAGCCCCAAAACAAAACTTTTGTAATCTGCAGATTTCCAGTCCTCAAATGTGGTGGCTGCATTTTGTATTCTTTTTTCAGGTTAAAAATATTTTCAAGAAGTACAAAAAATACCTATTGATCAGGCAACAAATGCAATGCCCCTTTCACTTCTGTGAGTTGAAAGGAAGGCATCCCTTAAATTTTTGTAAGGCTGGTGATACACGGTTCAAATTTCAAACCATTAATGGTTAGGCTGAATGTACCAAGTTGATCAATCGATCAACTTGGGTACAACCAGCCTGCCGGATTCTCTTGCGATCATCGCTAGCGGCTGCTATAGCTGCTAGCGATAATCACTGGCTTCCCCCCCGCCGGGAGAAGACAGTTGCCGATTCCCCTGTCATCACTGTGTTGATAGGGGAATCGTGATAATTTCTTTCCTGCAACCATGGGTGGCACCATCTATGGCCTGCCTAGGTCCCATTAATCCTCCATTTTAAGGAGATGATCAAAGGCTGACATATGCGCTCTAGTCTGTGTCAATTATGTCTTCTTACATAGTTCAGTGGAAAAATGTGTAGCCATGAAGGGACAGGCAATACAAGATTACCAAGTGTAAATAGAGGGGGGGAAGCGAGTTTAGTAAACAGCAATCTATACAATTTTTGTTTAGTTAAGGGAGATTAAAAAGTGGAGATGTTGCCCATTGCTACCAAAACCACAAATGGAATACATTGCAGCTTACTAATCATTTACATGTGGTGTCTGCATTAGTTTTATTTTGTCCCCCTTTTTTAACCCCTGTATTAGGGTGCCTACACTCTGGATTGAAGGAGCAACAGAGACACTTTTTGGACAGCAGCATTTGTCAGTGTGGGGAGTGTTAGATGTACTAACAGATTTAAATACACCAACAAATCGAAGCCAAACACCAAAAGAAAAAAAAGTAGAACATTGTAAACACCCCTGTCTGTGTTAAATGGTTCCTCTCAAACCCTCTAACTGCTCCATCTGCAGGATAGCTTGCTCTGTTGAAAATCAACAAACATATTGGCTAGATCATCAGGTAAAAATAAAGGAAAGAGAGCATAGGAAAAAAAAAAAAAAACGAATGCAGCTATCACATCTAAGAAGTGGTAAATTGTAATATAATCACTTGCTGACCAGCTGCCGTCGTACAGCGGCAGGTTGGCTCTCCTGCACATATTGACGTAGCTCTACAGCGGCTCGCACAGGCGCTGTTGCGGGCACCCCCCCCACGAGCCACTGTACAGCTACGTCAATTTGTGCAGGAGAGCCGACCACGCTTGGGTGGACTTGATGTATGCCCGCAATTGCCTAGTACAGAGGCAGAAAGGGGATCTACCTATGTAAACAAGGCGGATCCCCGATCTGACGGGGAGATGACACAGATCTACTGTCATGATCCTGGCAGCCCCCCCCCCCCCCTACAGTTAGAACACACCTAGGAAGCACATTTAACCCCTTGATCACCCCCTAGTGTTTAATGCCTTCCCTGTCAGTGTAAATTTTACATTGATCATTGCATTTTTATATTACTGGTCCCCAAAAAGTGTCATTTGGGGTCAGATTTGTCCGCAATGTCGCAGTCCCGCTAAAAATCACAGATTGTCACCATTACTAGTAAAAACAATAAAGTCCCTAAATCTATCCCATAGTGTGTAGATGCAATAACTTTTGCGCAACCCAATCAATATACGCCTATTGCGGTTTTTTTTAATAGAAAATATGTAGAAGAATATACAGTATCGGCCTAAACTGATGATTGAGATAGTGTGTGTATGTGTGTGTGTATATATATATATATATATATATATATCTCACAAACATGAGTACACCCCTCACATTTTTGTAAATATTTTATTATATCTTTTCATGTGATGACACTTTGCTACAATGTAAAGTAGTGAGTGTACAGCTTGTACAGCGTGTAAATGTGCTGTCCCCTCAAAATAACTCAACACACAGCCATTAATGTCTAAACAGCTGGCAACAAAAGTGAGTACACGCTTAAGTGAAAATGTCCAACTTGGGACCAATTAGCCGTTTTCCCTCCCCGGTGTCATGTGACTTGTTAGTGTTACAAGGTCTCAGGTGTGAATAGGGAGCAGGTGTGTTAAATTTGGTGCTATCGCTCTCACTCTCTCATACTGGTCACTGGGAGTTCAACATGGCACCTCATGGTAAAGAACTCTCTGAGGATCTGAAAATAAGATTTGTTGCTCTACATAAAGATGGCCAAGGAAGTTGAGGGCACATGCTCAGCGTCATATCCAGAGGTTGTCTTTGGGAAATAGACGTATGAGTGCTGGCAGCATTGCTGCAGAGGTTGAAGGGCTGGGGGCGGGGTCAGCCTGTCAGTGCTCAGACCATACGCTGCACGCTGCACCACATTGGTCTGCATGGCTGTCGTCCCTGAAGGAAGCCTATTCTAAAGATGTTGCACAAGAAACCCCTTAAACAGTTTGCTGAAGAAAAGCAGACTAAGGACATGGATTACTGGAACCATGTCCTGTGGTCTGATGAGACCAAGATAAACGTATTTGGTTAAGATGGTGTCAAGCGTGTGGCGGCAACCAGATGAGAAGTACAAAGCAAGTGTGTCTTGTCTACAGTCAAGCATGGTGGTGAGAGTGTCATGGTCTGGGGCTGCATGAGTGCTGCAGTTAATTGAGGGAACCATGAATGCCAACATGTACTGTGACATACTGAAGCAGAGCATGATCCCCTCCCTTTGGAGATGGGTCACAGGGCAGTATTCCAACATTCTAATGACCTCAAGCACACCTCCAAGATGACCACTGCCTAAAGAAGCTGATGGTAAAGGTGATGGACTGGCCAAACATGTCTCCAGACCTAAACCCTATTGAGCATCTGTGGGGCATCCGCAAATGGAAGGTCGAGGAGCGCAAGGTCTCTAACAAGCAATGTGATATCGTCATGGAGGAGTGGAAGAGGACTCCAGTGTCAACCTGTGAATCTCCGGTGAACTCCATGCCCAAGAGGGTTAAGACAGTGATGGAAAATAATGGTGGCCACACAAAATATTGACACTTTTTGGGCCCAATTTGAACATTTTCACTTAGGGGTGTACTCACTTTTGTTGCTAGCGTTTTAGACATTAATGGCTGTGTGTTGAGTTACTTTGAGGGGACAGCAAATTTTTTCTAGCAAAAAGTAAAAATTGTCGCTCTTTGTTTATAGCGCAAAAAATAAAAACCGCAGAGGTGATCAAATACCAACAAAAGAGAGCTCTATTTGTAGAAGGGGAAAAAAAGGACTTAAATTTTATTTTGGTACAGCATCGCACGACAGCGCAGTTGTCAGTTAAAGCGACGCAGTGCCATATCGCAAAAAATGGCCTGGTCATTAACCACTTCTGTCCCGGAAGGATTTCCCACTTTAGGACCAGAGCACTTTTTGCGATTTGGCACTGCGTCGATTTAACTGACAATTGCGCGGTCGTGCGACATTGTACCCAAACAAAATTTGCGTCCTTTTTTTCCCACCAATAGAGCTTTCTTTTGGTGGTATTTAATCACTTCTGCATCATTTCTGATCGCCGCTATAAACAAAAGAAGAGCGACAATTTTGCAAAAAAAAAACAAATTTCTTACTTTTTGCTAAAATACAAATCCAAAAAAAAATATAAAAAACATTTTTTTCCATCGGTTTTGGCCGATTTATATTCTTCCTCATATTTTTGGTAAAATAAAAACGCAATCTGCGTTTGATTGGTTTGCGCAAAAGTTGCCGTGTTTACGGATGACGAGCATTCATTTCTGGGGTTTTTCTTTTTTTTACTAGTTATGGTGGCGATCTGCGATTTTCAGCGGTACTGCGTTATTGCAGCGGACATGTCGGACCATTTTGACACTTTTTTTTTGGGACCATTGGCATTTATACAGCGATCAGTGCTATAAAAATACACTGATTACTGTGTAAATGCCATTGGCAGTGAAGGGGTTAACCTGCAGGGGGCGCTCTAAGGGTTAATTGTGTTCCCTGGGTGTGTTCTAACTGTGTGTGGGCTGGCCTGGCTGGGGGAAGGAGGTGATCACGGCTTCCATATAGAGGAAGCCTGTGATCACTGCCCTTCCCCCTCTAACAGAACGGAGATCCGTGTTTACTTACACAGACCCCCGTTCTTTCACTGCGGGGGGCATCGCGGGTAGCCGGCGGAGATCGAGTCCGCCCTACCCGCTCCCTGCCCCCTCCCCCCAACACAGAGAGCGCGCCTCCGGTGGCGCGCTCACGCTCAGTGAGAGGTGAAAGTGTTACTAAACCCAGTAATATGAAAATAGTTCATCTACCCCCCCCCCCCCCCAGTGCCCACAGTTTATAAATCTTCTTTTTGCATTAAAATACTGCCACTATATACCTTTTTTGCTCATCTGTATACCACATTTTTCTGATAAACTGCACAGTTTTTGCAAAGCTCTTTATTCAGGAAGGAGTTGATTTCCACTTCAGCCTCTATACATGCCCACGTGTGATGCCAGTATCATGCCTGTGTATTATTAGCTGGACTTCTGCAGATAGACAATGCAGGAGGGTTGATTCTATGCATACAGGATAAAACAGCCTTTTTACACAATACAGAAGATTGCCTCCTTAAGTTCCACAGTGAGTATAACAAGCATGCTATGCTGCATATGCAGACTGATTTTACTGTTCTGGATTTAGTAACCCTTTAAGGGGGCAAACCCTTCCGATGCTGAAGTGGTTAATGTTTGTTTCTGGGTTTAATACTGCTTTAAGAATAGAAAATAAAATGACAGTCCTATTACCATGGGGACAGGAAACACTTCTCCCTCCAGTTTTGTTTGTTGTGTGTGTTTTTTTTTATCTATCAATCCCAATGATTCTGCAGTCATCAGTGAACCAGACTTTTACCTATGCCGCATACCATACATCCAAACTTCTATAGCAGCAACATTTGCCAACCATGCAAAATAGTTGTGTTAAGGCTGCCTCTGAATCCACCGTGCAACTGCTTAGAGTTGGGTGTATAGGGTGATGGACTGTGTTTGGAAAGCAAACAGCGCCTGGTACTAATAAGTAACCATGCACTTATTCATGGGTAGTGTTGGGCGAATGGTTCGAACCGAGCAAAAGTTCAGCTCAAACATCGCCTGTTTGCCCGTTCAAACACCCGAATTTGCAGGTCGCTGGGGATGTACGCCCGCTGAGTGCCCCACAATGCACTGCGTGCTTTACTGTGCATTCTAGGATCATAATTGGATGAAGCCTTGCGCCTGGCCACTAGTCGGGTGCAAGGCTTCGCAAATTAGGCCACAAGAGCACTGTCAGAGCCCTGATTGGACAAAGTGATGATGACTTTCTCCAGTCGGCGCTCATAGTCCCATCCCACGCTATAATAGGCAACTTCCCATAGAAAACGTTTGCATTGTGTCGGAGTGGAGATAGAGCAGGGCTCAGTCTGCTACTAGCGAGTTAGTGTGTTCACTTATTGTGACTCTGAGTGTAGTGTTAGTATAAAGTGTCAGTGTAGTGCAGTGTTTAACTGTGATGCTGGTGTTCCCCCTTTATTATTTTTTATATAGTTTTTACATTTCTGTTCGTGTCCGTCCTCAATTTAAAGTGCACCAAACACCACTTTTCATTCGAAAAGCGGGGGAAAGCAGGGCACATTTGTCCCTGTTTACTGATGTTGCCTGTGCTATCCAGCCACAGCATGCAGAGGAGGTGGTGGATTGACTTACTAAACCATCCTCATCCTCTGACCCAAGCTGACACTAGTGCGCAGTCTACCGCAGCTGCTAGAGTGGCTTATTCTGCCTCCTTGTCCACAGCTACTCCTGCCATAACCCCAGCATAATGCATGGACGAGTCAGCTGAATTATTTGAACAAAGCGTTAGCCACTTGCTTCTTGAGGATGCACAGACATTACTTGATTCTGATGTTGGTTTTGAGGTTGAAGAAGTTAGGAACATGAGCCTACAGAGAGGAGAGAACACTGATAAACAACAAATTGGCAGTCATGTTCCCCCAGCTGCAGCGTATTGCCAAGTTTGCTCCAGTGATGATGAGGATGGAGGGGGATGATGATGATGAGGTCACTGATGTGATTTGGGTGCTGGATAGAGCAGAGGGGGAAAGTGTGGGGGAGAAACAACCCCAACCAGGCAGGATGTCCTCTAGAGGCAGCCTTCATGGAACAGTAGAGAGCAGACACCCTATTCCATCAGATTGTGGAGCTGTTATCTCTCAGCCCACTTCCCACAGCTCAGCTGTGTGGGCTTTTTTTAGCACGTGCAGCCGATCACACTGTTGCAATTTGCATCTCTGCCACACACACATCAAGTATGTCAAAAACACCAGCCATTTGGGTACCACATGCTTGATAGGACATTCAACCTCTCACCACTCAGCCCGTTGGCAAGAACACCTGAAAGCCACACACAAGGGACAAAATTCCTCTGCGCCTCACCTTTTATGTCTACCCCCGCTGTACCTCATGACCTCTCAGCAGCCTCCACTGAAGGGGATGATGGTATAGGAAAGGGTGTCACAGGTCCTTGCAACATATCTACCAGCAGCACACCACCAGCTGTAGAGTATAGCAGGCATAATTTCTCTGCCCCATCTGCTGCAGCGAAAAAAAAAAAAAAACTCCCTGCCACCCACGTGCCCAGCGTCTAAATTCTAGCTTGTCCAAAGAAAGAAAGCTTGCAGGGAAATTCAATTTGTCTTTTTTTTCTCTTTATAAATGTCAGTTTTGCTGCAGCAGGTTCTATATGCGGTACAGATGTACCACTTTACTGCCATACTAAGAGGACGACCAGGCACTACAGTTACATGAATTTTTAATTTTTGTTATTTTAAGCATCATTAACATCGCTGCTTCTTTAAGTGTTTTTTTTTTTTTTGCATTGGTACATGTCACCCAGGGCCGTAGCCAGGCCCCAATACCCTTTTTTTAAATTATTTTATCAGTGATTTATACAGTGCCAACAGTTTGCGCAGCACTTTACAACGTTAGGGCAGACAGTACAGTAACAATACAATTCAATACAGGAGGAATCAGGGCCCTGCTCGTTAGAGCTTTTATGGCCAATAACTTGCATATAAGCCTTCAAAATAACATATAAATAATCAGATATTGTGTGGCCTGTTTTCACATTTAATACAATACTTGTTTTGCAGTGGGCATTACAACTATTTCTCCAGGGTTATGCACTGCTGGGCAGTTTTCCCTGCCCCTTCATTTTGTATAAGCCAGGTTATTACTATTTATGGCTCATTTTATTATTATTATTGTTTACCAATCTTAATTCACAATTCTAGCATGGATCCTCTTTCTTTTTTTTTTTTTTTATCAAATAGATTTTTTTGGAATTTTGACCTGATTCAGAAACTGGTGCCGTTATTTTAAATTTAACAAAATTCACTGCCACCTCACCTTGAGGTCCCCAACAGCATGGTTACTCATTAAAAATGAACTATACACACAAATGGAAACAGTTGCTTGTAAAACCCAGTATGATATGGTTGTACAACAGAAAAATCTATTACGTGTGAATATTGTTTATTAATGGATCCATAGCCATAAGAATAAAAATGTATTTGTACAGAAAAAAAATGATCTGCTTGCTAACTAATCATGATCATCCTACTATTACCATTCTGTGATAATAAAAACCCCAACAATTTCTGTTCTTTACCATATTTTGGTCTGTTAAAGATACCATTGAAAGCATTTTCTTATCTGTTCAGTAATTACAATAAATCATGATTTCGTAAGAAATACAGAGCTGTCCTATGCATGCTTCCTGTGTTATCTCAATGAGTGTAACTATCCCCTCCAGTTCTTCTCTTGGACTGTGTTGTGGAGATGAGGCCAGTGGAAGGAATTCCAAGGTTTAGCTACAACTGGGAGGGCTGACTCTGTTCAGTCCACAAAAATGCTATGTGTGGTCAGCGCACAACAAAAATATCGAGTTGAGTGCTTTTCTGGTACTACATCAGGTATTTTTCTGCAATTGGAAGGGATATCGCACAGGAAAATGTGCATGTATTGTAAATATGAAATTCAATTTTTTTTTAAATTTTATTCTGAAATAGATTGTGGGCAATTCCACTGGTGTAACGTTGTTATCTGTTTAATAATTAGGGAAAGTCTTCTGCTGCTCTTCTTTGAATTTATTTTCCAATTGATTTTGGGATTATAGTTTTTTTCAATTCTGATAAAACATAAATGCTTACATTTGGAGAACCAGAGAAAGGAATAAAGAACGAAAGATATTTGTGCCAGAATGTGGATCTTTAGAGAAGCATGCATAATGTTAACTACTGACAAATAGCTCTAGGCCATTTTCCTTTTCTAAAGCGAAAGTTATGTGTTCAAGCCTTAATACAGCTGTTTACAGTACTGAATTTAACAGACACTGCGGTGCCTGGGAAGGCCTAGAACTATGGAGAAGCTTGGGTAAGGCTTCACTCACACTAGCAAGCACGTACCTGTGAAGCGGTTGTTCCACTTCTAAGCATTGCAGTATGTTCTGCTAGTGTGAATGGAGGTTCAGTTCACACCTCTGTGTTTGTGTGGAAGATGCACTTTAGTGTGAACCAAATTTAAATATATATACCTGTATTTAAAAAATATATATGCGCATATCTTGCAATAGAGTTTGATCACTTTGGAAAATAATTTTATGCTGTACCTTTTCATAAAGGGAGGTTGTGGCAGCAGAATTTAATTGCACCAATGAGACTTAAGCCTTGTACACGTTTATCATTTTTTTTTTTTTTTTTCATTTACTAACATCGGATAGTTGGTACAGCGAGCTCCTCCGTTTTTTGTTTTTTTGTTTGTTTTTTATTCAGCCCGCTAGGTTGATTAAAAAAAAAAAAAAAAACGATCTGCCTGCTCAGCTATTCTGATGGAGGGACTGCCCCCTTCCCCCACCAGAACACACCGGTCAGCGCTCACAGCCATTGGCTGCCAGTGCTGATCGGATGCTGGTTTTCCAGCATGCCCGTTCAACAGAAGCCAGCCAGGCTGGTGTACACACGGGCTGAATGTCGGTTGGTTTCTGTTGAACCAGCTGATATTCAGCTGTGTTTACCAGGCTTGATCATGGATCACAGCCCTTTTGACTTTGACTTTGCAGTAAAGTTGGTCATACACTAGTATACTTTCAAAAAAAACATTTTGTATGAAGAGTCGTTTGAAAATTCTCAGCACATTTGATGACTTAACAAATATCAATTGAAAATATTTCAAAATTTAGTTTGCGTTTTAACATTTGATTTTGGAATGAATGGACTTTCTTGAATGAAAACCACATTTACTGTGAGAAATGTGTTTGAGAAAAAATTCAGAATGCAATTAACAAGAACAATGGCCAACAAGTTAAATCAAGAAAGAGAATATACAGTATGTTAGTATAAATTGAGAGACCTAGCGGTGCTGGATCTAGCAGTGTACAAGAAATATTTGAATGGATGGCAGTCAGACTAATAGCAAGCAAAGGGAAGAGGGTGAGGCCTCCATTTAAACAAATGTTCTTAAAATGAAAAATTGTGAATACATTTCTACTAGTGTATGGTCAGCTTTAGGCAATTTGACTGTGCAGCATAATGACATAGATCTGAATGGGTGAAGGTGACTGTATGCAGCTGTACAGTACTATTTATATGAGTATCGCACGCACACAGGAGTAGTGCACAGTTGCACATCAGTTGTGGTGTATTAAAGTGTGCAGTAAGAATCGACTTTTCATATACACTGCTTCCAGTCATTGATAGCACTGTACACCATTCAGCAGTAATGAAGCATCTCTCTCTATGCAACAGTGTAGTGATAAGCTACTGATGTTTTTTGGCTGTTTTTTAAAAGTCCTGTGTGCATGAAGCCTAACTCTGAGCATTGTTGGAAGACCATTAAGAAGTTGGTGTGTAAACAGGAGCTTAATGACTTCCTTTTGTGTGACCCTTCCAGACATTTGTTCAGCTCCAGACCAGAAGTCTCTGCATTGAAAAGCATTCATGTATCTCTCCTGCTGGGAGCAATAATGAGGGATGTGACCGTTTTCAGTCAGTTCTGTCTACCTTGATCTTATCATACATTCCTACTGTGCTTTGCAGCAGATCTAAGTATAGATTATATAAACACATTATATATATATATATATATATATATATATATATATATGTATGTATATGTGTGTGTAAATATTCTTGCAAATACCACACTGTGCCTGTGTCCTAATAAAAAAGGGCTAACTATAGTACTAAGCATGCCCATTTGCATTTTTTTTCCAGGAGCTGTGCCAGTGTCGCCCTACAGATGGAAACTGCTCTTGCTGTAAGGAGTGTATGCTGTGCCTGGGCACACTGTGGGATGAGTGCTGTGACTGTGTAGGTAAGTGCTAGTTCCAGAGCTAGACAGGCAAAAGGTGATTTTCTGGTGTATTCAAGACCTCATAGTGAACATTTATAATTGCATCTGCATATCATATCTTGTATGTTTTTGAATGTATGCCAGGGAAAAAATGAAATAAAAAAAAAAAAAAAACAAAAAAAAACACATGTAGTACATCTACACAATACATACACATTTCCCCATGTTTATTATTTATTATTAGAGGTGCTATATAGTTCTGTCAATTTAAGCAGCACTTTACATATATACTGTACATTCACATCAGTTCCTGCCCTCAACAATCTTACAATCTAAAGCCCTGTACACAGGGGCCGAAAGTCGGTAGACAACGGCCAGTTCAAAATAAACCGTCCGACCGACTCCCAGTCAGTGCTCTCAGCCAATGGCAGAACATAACAGTTCAGCAGGGGAGATCGCTGAACTAATCTTGCATGGTTACTACAATGGCCCCGACCGGAGCTGTCAGGTTTTTTTTTTTGTGCAACCCGCTGGGTTGCGCAAAAAAAAAAACTGTTCAGTGTGTACCCGGCTTAAGGTTCCTAAGGTAGGCCATAGATGTTGTTTTCTATCCTGCAACACTGACAACACAGTCAGTGTTGATGAAGGAATCCCTCCGTTGGAGCTATTGTATTCTCCCGACACAAAGGAGCTGTTCCTGCCAGGAGAAAATAGCTCTTATGTTATCGAGGTTGCCTCCCTAAGGAAGTAGTTGTGACTGACACAACAGTCACAACGTCCTATCTTTTGTTGTAGATACCGGATGGAATCCTTGGAATTCGGCCCATGTGTGACTTGTCAAAAAAAAAAACGCGTTGGGTCGCCCAACGTGTTTTTTTTTTTGGACTGTCGAGGCCAGCCCCGGTAACATCATTGGTACGTTCTAATCAAGTCGCTAGAGGGGACGACTTGACAATACAAGACGGTAACCGACTCTCGTGACTGACCCTCAGCCAGCCTGCCAAATAAAACTTGACCGGCAACAGATGG
>BLSH010090329.1:1332118-1342232 GCA_018402905.1 Glandirana rugosa | reverse complement strand
CTGACTTTGACGCTTACACAGACCTCAACCATCCAGGATCTTGCACCTGTCTCTGCCCGCCTGTCATACTCAGCTCTGCAGGAGAGTCCATACAGCTGACTTTGATAGGCACACAGACCTCAACCATCCAGGATCTTGCACCTGTCTCTGCCCGCCTGTCATACTCAGCTCTGCAGGAGAGTCCATACAGCTGACTTTGATAGGCACACAGACCCCAACCATCCAGGATCTTGCACCTGTCTCTGCCCGCCTGTCAAACTCTGCTCTGCAGGGGAATCCATACAGCTGGCTTTGATAGGCACACAGACCCCAACCATCCAGGTCCTTGCTCCTGTCTCTGCCCGCCTGTCAAACTCTGCTCTGCAGGGGAATTCATACAGCTGGCTTTGATAGGCACACAGACCCCAACCATCCAGGTCTTTGCTCCTGTCTCTGCCCGCCTGTCAAACTCAGCTCTACAGGAGAGTCCATACAGCTGACTTTGACACGTATACAGACCCCAACCATCCAGGATCTTGCACCTGTCTCTGCCCGCCTGTCAAACCCAGCTCTGCAGGGGAGTCCATACAGCTGACTTTGACAGGTACACAAACCCCAACCATCCAGGTCCTGGCGCCTGTCTCTGCCCGCCTGTCAAACCCAGCTCTGCAGGGGAGTCCATACAGCTGACTTTGACACATACACAGACCCCAACCATCCAGGTTCTTGCACCTGTCTCTTTTTAAAGTGCCGTACCGGAACCGAGGGCTTCTGCGCTCATGAGAGGGAGCAATGTCATTGCAACCCCAGCCATTTATACAGCTAGAGCCCGCGAACCTGGAAGGAAGACCCGGTGAAGATGACTGTGGCGGCGATCCGTGGGAGGTATCTGCTTTACAGGTAAGTCTGTCATAATGTGCTAGCATGCAGTGCAGTGTACTAGTACATTATGACTTAACCTTGTGAGGGGGGCACACTTTATTTTTATTTTAGTGGTGGTTTACTACTGCTTTAAGCAAAACTATTTTGCACTGGATAGGCCAAGCATAGGTTTTCTATAAAAAAAATAGATTTTCTGAAGTTATTTGTTGTAATTGTCCATTGCACAAATATGTAGCCTGAGACCTCCTCTTTTACGTTATTCATTTTTACAGACTACTGTGGTTCTTGTTTTTGCAAGGAGAGCTGTAAAATTGGTGTTTATTTCATTTTTAATGTTATGTTTAAGCTCTTGGGGAAGTTGGTTTGTAAATAATACCTAGTTGTTTTACCAGTATCCCCCTGTTTGTTTAGACACTGTGAGGTGTCAGCCGATCTGATGAGGCTCCCACTAAAGTCTGAATTTAGGCATGTCCCCTCCCTGCGTCTCACAGTTCAATGCTAGCTTTGTTTAGTTCAGTGCCGCTAAAAGGGCCAGTATACACTGTGGGCCGGTTCTCACTGCTGTGTGCGGCCAGATCGGATGTGATTCGCATCGCACTGCATTGTGAATCACATGTGATCTCTATGCGATGCAATTCCAGCCATACAAGTAGTATGGCTGAAATCGCATCGCCTTTCGGAACAAACTCGCACAGGACACTTTTTTTTTTGTTTGCAGCAGAATTGGATCGCATGGGTGTGAACATCCATGCGATCCGATTCCTGTGTGAGCTTGTCATTAGCTTTCTATTGACACTCCCCACAGTTTGCATATGGCAGTGTGAACTGCCGCCGGGAGACATGCGATGCGGCAACCCGCAGTGGATTCGCAGGGTTCCCGCATCGCAGCAGTGTGAACCGACAAACTAGGTTCACAGTGACGCGGTGCGATTTTGATCTGATTCACCTTCTAGTCAAAAAGCTGAATCTAAGCCACAATAAATGTTAAACATCCCCACTTAATTTTAACATGTACACAAAGCGTCTTCGAAGTTACCTTTTTTTTTTTTTTTTATCCTTGCACACCACCCATGACATTTTTTTCAACTTCTTGTCTCTTGCTATTAGCAGTGCACGTATATATTTCAATCATGTGCATTGTTCCACAATTTCTGTGACACATTGTACCTATCCATGATACTGTAAATGCTTCATACATTTTAATGAATTATTGCAGGTCCTGCCCGCTACTGTCATCGGCCAATTACCATCAGTACACTGTGGTGTGGGCAGCATTTGTTTTCCTGTGTTATTTTGCGTCGGCATGTAGTCGTTCTTGGGAGCAAGGAGGGTGGATGCATTTACACGTACGGGGGGGGCGTTATGTAAACTGAATGTCGCCACCCTCATAAAGGAATATTAAGCCAGATTTTGGGAAGCGTGGACGGAGCCTGCTATTATAAGGTACAGCACGGATTACAAATTATTGTATAGGATTTTCATTTCTATTTTTCTGTATTCGGTTTGGTGATAATTAACGCCGGCAAAATCTTTTGCATACAAGTTAGAATGACAAAGAGTTAAAAGATTCCCAATACCTGTCTGACTGGTGTGACTGTGTTTAATCATACAAGCACCAGCCACATCTGTGAGATGGTTGGATAAAGAACCTGGTTACTTACTTAGGTTTAAGGAAAAGTAAACTTTTAGGACATTAAATATTCAGGCCAAAATATCGCTTTGCCTGCTTTCTTTAAACCTTCACACTTGGGCCTCATGCACACTGAGCGTTTTTACAGCTGCTGTTTTTGACTTCAGATGTTTTTTTCTGCAGCCAGTAAACTCTCCAGCATGTTATCCTGTGTGTCCATGCACACATAGGCTGTTATCAGCAGTTTTTGGCAGGGACGTGTTCTGGCTGAAAAAAAAAAAACCCAGAACTAGTGGGTTTTGAGAGTTTCTCAGCTGTAAAACAGCTGTAAAGCTGGGTTCACTCCATTGCGAATTGGATGTGGGTTCCCCCTGCATCCAATTCGCAATAGCAGGAGATTTTGACCAGCTCTCTATGGAACCGGTTTACATATCTCCGGTGGGAATCTGCACAGGAGCCCTGAGCTTCTTTTGGTCCATTTCAGGTCTGAATGCGGCCAAAATTTCGGGCTGAAATCGGACCTGAAACGGTGAACGGGGATGCATCGGACCCCTGCTGGGAGCTGCATCAGTATTAGGTGTGAACCGAGCCTTACTTTGAAAACAGCTTAGAAACGCAGCTATTTGGCATTTATCAGAGTTTTTGAGCCATACGCTTTTATGGGTGTATAGTTTTGCTAAAAAACACTACTACAAAAACACTGGAAAAACTCATTATACAACTACTGCTTTCCACCACTAACTTTACTGCGTTTTTTTTATAACGTCCAGTGTGCATGAGGCCTTAAAGTTGAACTCCAGGAAAACTTTTTGCAGTAGGGATACACCTGCGCTGCAAGGGTTAGATGGCTGTTTTATGCTTATGGGTCTGGGTAAAGCAGTTTAAGACCCCTTTCACACTGGGGCCACCCATGTGTTGGTAAAGCGCCGGTCGGGTAGTGGTGCCTTGGCGCCACTTTTCAGCCACTAGCGAGGGGCGTTAACCCCCTAAAAATGGCTTAAAAACGCCCGTGCTGTGGTGCTTTCAAAGCGCTACCCATTCATTCAAAGCCCCAAAATGCCACTTTCAGGACTTTTTTTCCCGTCACGCAAGCGCACCGCCCTGCCCCAATTTAAAAAGTCACATTGGAATGAATAGAGAGGCGGTTTTCAGTTGCTTGGCAGAGGCTATTTCCAGCGCTAAAGCACCTGAAAACCACCCCAGTGTGAGAGAGGTCTTACATACTTGATCCTCCTACTTTCACAGGCTCCCACTCGCTGCTGTACCGCTCTCAGACATCTCTTCTCCCCTGCACTCTGACGGTCCAAGTTCCTCTGATGTCATCAAGATCAATGCAGGGATTATAGCCCTGCATTGATTATGAGGATGCCGAGGGACAGGCCACTGCCAGAATGTGGGGGAAGCGTCGTTTTCCAGGGGGCGGAAGATCGGACAAGTAACTTTTACTGTCACCTAGACTAAGAGCCCTTTCACACTGGGCCGCGGGTAGCTGTAAAGCGCCGCTTGTGGAGCGCTTTTAACCCCTAAGAAGGGGTTAAAAGTGCCCGTGTTGCGGTGCTTCCGAAGCACTGCCCATTCATTCCAATGGGCAGGGGCGTATTGAGAGCGCTCCCAAACCACCCCAAAGATGCTGCTTGCAGAACTTTTTCTAACATCCCACAAGTGCACCGCCTGAGGGTGAAAGCACTCAGCCTTTCACACTGGGGTGGCATAAGAGGCGGTTTCAGGCACTCTTTCTATCGCCTGAAAACTGCCTCAGTGTGAAAGAGGTCTTAATGAACAGGTAACCCTTGCACAGCAAAGGAGGACTATTAGTTTTAGCTGTCTGTAAGTGTGGCATTCTGTAAGGGAGAGAATTTTTTCACTGGCCACCAAAGTAATGGGCATCTTTCCCAATGACCTACAATAGGTTGGTCTTCGCAGGGGTTTCCTGATATGCAGAGCTGCTCTTAAAAGTCATGGGGCCCCGTACAAGCTACATGACAGGCCCCAATCCCCCCCCGCCTCAAAAAATATCTAAACCATATTTTCAATAAAAATACATGAAATAATTATTAACGGAAACAAATACAACATTCCTGCTAAATTTAAAAGATAAAACTGTACTGAGTTAATAAAGTTGTGTACGTGAATGAGGTATTGAGGCTCATTCACATGGGTGAGTGTTAATCCGTGTTTTTATTAATGTTGTTGGAGCTGTGTTCAGGCAGCCTATGTTACGCTATCGGGATGCAGCAGCTGTACAAACACATCTACAGGTCCTAGTTTGACAGGTGTGTTGGTGCAGGTCTAATGCCCCGATCACACAGTATGCATTCAGGGCCCCTCACCCACACCTGTCAAATTAGGACCCGGGGCTGTGTTCCTGCAGCCCCACAGAGTAACCGATGGATCCAGCTACACAAACAAACCACTCATTCACACAGTAGAGGCCACAACACCCATGTGAATGAGCCTTTCATTTTTTTTTTAAATATTTTTTTTACCAATTTTTTAGTTCATAAGGCTGTTTGGAGGCTTTAGTAAAATATGGGGGGGGGGGGGGTCTAAAAACACCCCTGGTGTCTCACTTTTGGAGACAGAGAAAGGAAAGGAGGACCTAGATCCCCAGTTCTTTCTCTGCAGCCTCAGCTGCACTGTAGATGAATGAACAGGGAGCACTCCGTATAGATGATTCCTGTTCTTTTACAAACTGAAGCATAGTAAATAGTTTACTATGTATCAGTTATAAATTAATACAGTGAGTGATTGGTACCGGGAGCAGGCAACACTGATCATTGTGTTTTCACAGCAGGGAAGGCTCCCAGTTGTGAAAACACAATAGCGCAGTAGGAAGGATCTCCCCATCCACCTTGAGTCTGGGTTCATGCTTATGCGATGCAAATGGGTGCGATTCTCATGTGGATTTTTTCTGGAGTTCAGTGCGATTTTGTGTTGTGATTTGTGCTAAAGACCATACGATTGTAATGCGTTTTGGGATGGGATTGGGTACAGCTGCGATTCCTGCGAGGTGGGAAAAATCTACACAGTAAAAGCAGTATTTGCACACATCTAAACACACGATGCGATTTCATGTCGGTTTCCATTGATGTCTCTGGAGAGCAAAATCGCAAAGCAATAAACGGCCACAGGGCCCTTTTTGTTGTCTCATCGCATTTGAATAGCGATTGCAACATATAGATGTGAACGACCGTCATTGAACACAATGTGTTTTTGGATGACATGCGAATCTAGGCTTTTTGTAACACATCAAATTTGCATCAGTGTGAACCGGCACTTAATTGGCCCATTTGTTTGTTCAACCTACAGGTTGAACGAAAAAAAAAAAAAATATGTATAATGCATGATCTGCCTTGGCCTTTAACCACTTCAGCCCCGGAAGGATTTGCCCCCTTCCTGACCAGAGCCCTTTTTGCGATTCGGCACTGCGTCGTTTTAACTGACAATTGTGCGGTCGTGCGACGTTGTACCCAAACGAAATTTGCGTCCTTTTTTTCCCACAAATAGAGCTTTCTTTTGGTGGTATTTGATCACCGCTGCGTCATTTCTGATCGCCGCTATAAACAAAAGAAGAGCGACAATTTTGCAAAAAAAACCCCAAATTTCTTACTTTTTGCTAAAATACAAATCCAAAAAAAAAATATATAAAAAATGTTTTTTTTCATCGGTTTTGGCCGATTTATATTCTTCCTCATATCTATGATAAAAAAAAAAATCGCAATCACGTTTATTGATTGGTTTGCGCAAAAGTTGCCGCGTTTACGGATGATTAATTTCTGGGGTTTTTTATTTTTTTTTATTTTTTACTAGTAATGGCGGTGATCTGCGTTTTTTAGCGGTACTGCGATATTGCAACGGACATGTCTGAACATTTTGACACTTTTTTGGAACCATTGGCATTTATACAGTGATCATTGGTATAAAAATGCACTGATTACTGTGTAAATGCCATTGGCAGTGAAGGGGTTAATCTGCAGGGGGCGCTCTAAGGGTTAACTGTGTTCCCTGGGCGTGTTCTAACTGTCTTAGTGTTTGACTGGCAGGGGGAGAGGAGTGATCACAGCTTCCGTATAGAGGAAGGCTGTGATCACTCCCTTCCCCCTCTAACAGAACGGAGATCCGTGTTTACTTACACGGACCTCCGTTCTTTCACTCCGGGGGAGCATTGAGATCAAGTCCGCCGCACCCGCTCCCTGGCCCCCCCCCCCTGGACACAGTTCACGCTCACAGTGCGCGATCTGGCAGCCGCCGTCATATGACGCCGGTTTGCCCAGTAGAGCCAACTTGTCGCCGTCAACCTGCGGTTGACGGTCGGCAAGTGGTTAAGGTGGAAGTAAACCCTGATTGGGTTTACTTCCTCTGTATTCCCCTGCAAAGCAGAAGCCGTGTCCATCTTCAGCCCCTCTTCCTTCTGGGGCCGCAATCTCTGGCTCTGTGACTGTCCGGAGTCACGTGACATCACTCCCTCACATGCGTGCGGGAGCCGCCAGTCATGGCACAATCTCAGTGAAGAAACGGCACGGAGGCCGTTTCTGCACTGCACATGTGTAGAAATGACATTGGAATCAGCAGTACACTGTATATCTCCTGAACTGTGCAGGTTTGGGAGATATGCAAGGCACCTACAGGTAAGCCTTATCATAGGCTTACCTGTAGGTTAAAGTAGTTGTCACAGGCTGACAGCCACTTTAAAGCTGGCCATAGATGAGTCTGTTTTTTTTTCCATTCAGGCAGCAAGTTGAAGGAAAAAAACTGACCCCATTCCCCCATCCACACTTTCGATGTGGGTGAGGAATCCTCCTGGCTGAGTCATTGGATTTTGACAGTGGGGAGACTTCCCACAGTCAGAATACACTGATCAGAGTTGAAGGCTATTGCTGAATGAGTAGAAATGTTTTAACAGTGCAGCTGTACAGAAGTCAATCAGTTGATCATCTTTTGTTAAACCACAGTGCACATACATACATAGATCGAAATTCATCTGGTCCCCGCTGAACTGGCCTAATGGGTAGCTTTAGAACAGTGATGTCAGTCTTTAAACTCCTGTTCTGCCAGCATTGTATGTAGAAGAGATTTCATTGAACACTACCCCAGCAGTTTTGGAATCCTAGGTGGGTCACATGAGAACATTCCATGCTTGTAACCTCATACCTGCAATTCAGACAGACGAGACTAAAAAAAAAAGCTGCTTCAAGTTTGTTGGGATCAGAGTGTTTGCTATTGACTTACAAACTCAGATGATGCAGCAAACAAAATCTTAGCAAGGAATTTTCATACTGATACTTTAGTGCCAAGCTCTTTATCTAACCCACATTTTATTTCTGTAACATAATTGAATTATTTTTGTTTAACTTCCCTCTTAACCACTTGACCACTGGGTACTTAAGCCCCCTTAACAACCAGACCAATTTTCAGCTTTCGGTGCTCTCACAATTTGAATGACAATTACTCAGTCATGCAACACTGTTCCCATATGAAATGTGCGTCTTTTTTTCACACAAATAAAGCTTTCTTTTGGTGGTATTTAATTACGGCAGGTTTTTTTTTTTTTTTTGCACTAGAATTAAAAAAATGAATTTTTCTTTGTTTCTGTTATAAAATTTTGCAAATTAGTAATTTTTCTTCATAAATTTTGGCCACAATTTATACTGCTACCTACCTTTGGTAAAAAAACCAAACAAATTAGTGGATATTATTTGGTCTTTGTGAAGGTTATAGAGAGTCTACAATCTATGGTGCCAATCACTGAATATTGATCACACCTGATGTATTGACAGCCTATCTCATTTCTTGAGACCCTAACAAGCCAGGAAAGTACAAATACCCCCCAAATGACCCCTTTTTGGAAAGTAGACAGTCCAAGGTATTTAGTAAGAGGCATGGTGAATTTTTTGAAGTTTAAATTTTTTCCCACAATTCTTTGCAAAATTAAGATTTTTTTTTTCTTTTCACAAAAGTGTCATATGTTAACAGGTTATTTCTCACACCCAGCATATGCATACCACAAATTACACCCCAAAACACATTCTACAGGGTGGGCCGTTTATATGGATACACCTTAATAAAATGGGAATGGTTGGTGATATTAACTTCCTGTTTGTGGCACATTAGTATATGTGAGGGGGGAAACTTTTCAAGATGGGTGGTGACCATGGTGGCCATTTTGAAGTCGGCCATTTTGAATCCAACTTTTGGTTTTTCAATAGGAAGAGGGTCATGTGACCTATCAAACTTATTGGGAATTTCACAAGAAAAACAATGGTGTGCTTTTTTGGTGTGGTTTTAACGTGACTTTATTCTTTCATGAGTTATTTACAAGTTTCTGACCACTTATAAAATGTGTTCAATGTGCTGCCCATTGTGTTGGATTGTCAATGCAACCTTCTTCTCCCACTCTTCACATACTAATAGCAACACCGCAGGAGAAATGCTAGCACAGGCTTCCAGTATCCGTAGTTTCAGGTGCTGCACATCTCGTATCTTCACAGCATATGTTTTTTTATGGTTTTTATGGTCAGTAAAAACCAATACCGGGTGAGATGCTCCTTCCAGGAGGTACCGCCATTCCTCCAAAGCCGAGTTGATGGCCAGCAATTCTCTAACACCGACATCATAGTTCCAGCAAGATGGTGCACCACCACATTATGGGTGTCAGGTCCGAGCATTCCTAGATGAACAGTTTCCTGGAAAGTGGATTGGTCATCGTGGGCCAGTTGAATGGCCCCCAAGGTCTCCGATCTGACCCCCTTAGACTTTTATCTTTGGGGTCATCTGGTCATCTGAAGGCAATTGTCTATGCTGTGAAGATACGAGATGTGCAGCACCTGAAACTATGGATACTGGAAGCCTGTGCCAGCATTTCTCCTGCGGTGTTGCTATCGGTGTGTGAAGAGTGGGAGAAGAGGGTTGCATTGACAATCCAACACAATGGGCAGCACATTGAACACATTTTATAAGTGGTCAGAAACTTGTAAATAACTCATGAAAGAATAAAGTTACGTTAAAACCAAGCACACCATTGTTTTTCTTGTGAAATTCCCAATAAGTTTGATGTGTCACATGACCCTCTTCCTATTGAAAAAACAAAAGTTGGATTCAAAATGGCCGACTTCAAAATGGCCACCATGGCCACCACCCATCTTGAAAAGTTTCTCCCCTCACATATACTAACGTGCCACAAACAGGAAGTTAATATCACCAACCATTCCCATTTTATTAAGGTGTATCCATATAAATGGCCCACCCTGTACTACTCCTGAGCATGGTGATACCACATGTGAGACTTTTACACAGCCTGGCCACATACAGAGGCCCAACATGCAGGGAGCACCATCAAGCGTTCTAGGAGCATGAGTTACACATATAATTTCTTGACTACCTCTTGCACTTTTGAAGGTCCTGGAGCACCAGGACAATGGAAACAACCAAAAAATGACCCCATTTTGGAAAGCAAACACCCCAACGTATATTCTAGGAGGCATAATGAGTCTTTTGAACATGTCGTTTTTTCCACAAGTTTTTGGCAAATGTGGAAAGAAAATGAAAATTCACAAAAGTAAAAGAAAGGTGTAAACGGTTTTTGAACACCTTTTTTGCTGTACAAGTTTTCTGAGTAATACGGAG
>BLSH010090329.1:1305175-1329877 GCA_018402905.1 Glandirana rugosa | reverse complement strand
TCTTATACACATCTACTTCAAAATGGCCACCATGGCCACCACCCATCTTGAAAAGTTTCTCCCCTCACATATACTAACGTGCCACAAACAGGAAGTTAATATCACCAACCATTCCCATTTTATTAAGGTGTATCCATATAAATGGCCCACCCTGTACTACTCCTGAGCATGGTGATACCACATGTGAGACTTTTACACAGCCTGGCCACATACAGAGGCCCAACATGCAGGGAGCACCATCAAGCGTTCTAGGAGCATGAGTTACACATATAATTTCTTGACTACCTCTTGCACTTTTGAAGGTCCTGGAGCACCAGGACAATGGAAACAACCAAAAAATGACCCCATTTTGGAAAGCAAACACCCCAACGTATATTCTAGGAGGCATAATGAGTCTTTTGAACATGTCGTTTTTTCCACAAGTTTTTGGCAAATGTGGAAAGAAAATGAAAACACTTATTTTTTTTTTTTTTTTACACAAAGTTGTTCATTTGTACAATATTTCTAACACACAGCATGTACCTAGCAAAAATGACAAAATATTCTGCTACTCCTCCCGAGTATGGCGATACCACATGTGTGACACTTTTACACAGCCTGACCACATACAGAGGCCCAACATGCAGGGAGCACCATCAGGTGTTCTAGGGGCATACATTTCAAATCCAATTTGACTACCTTTTACACTATTGTGAGGCAGTGTTGTGGCATGGATGGGCAGTGTTGTGGCATGGATGGGCAGTGTTGTGGCATGGATGGGCAGTGTAGTGGCATGGATGTGTCACGGATGAGAACTGATGTGGTACGGATGAGCATGAATGAGGCACTAATGAGCCATGGATGGGGATTGATGAGCACGGATGGGGATTGATGAGCACGGATGGGGATGACTGAGCACAGCTGGGTGGGTGAGGATGGGTGAGCATGGATGGATGGATGGGTTGCTGAGCATGGATGGATGAGCATGGATGGGGTAAGGATGGATGGGTGGCTGAGCATGGATGGGGTAAGGATGGCTGGCTGGGGCTAGGATGGCTGGATGGGGTGAGGAGGGCTTGGTGGGTGGTAGGTGTGGATGGATGGGGGGGGGGTGCAGCCTGTCCCCCACTGTCACTTAGCAGCGCTGTGGGCATTACACATCGCCCACAGCGCTGCACACGTCCTCTCTCCTCCCTCTCTCCTCTCACACTGCACCAATCGGTGCGGAGAGGAGAGAGAAAAGCCGGCTTGTTTACATCGTGGTGAAAGGCCGCTCACGGATGTTCCCCTGTGCGCGCCCTAGACGTCCGACCAGAATTAAGCAACCGCCCTGTAGCCGTCACTTGGCTATGGGCCAGTTGTTAAGTGGATAAAGACAGGCCATTCATTTCTATTTCAATGTTTTTATTAAGGTTGTATGGAAAAAGAGAGAGTATACAACTCGTATGCATGCAATAATATCAAGATAGAGCTAAGATAAAGTCCCACAATGCAGGTGGGTGATAGTGTATTAGTGGCAGGCATTACCAGCAAACTAATGTATCGTCCTATCAACTACAATCAATGGTTAGCAGGGTGGATAAAAATCAATGATTTTTTAAAAAAATCTGATTTTTAAAAAAAATTTAAATCAGATTTTTATCAAATGTATTTTAATAAAATGCTTTTGGAGTAAAAATCTATCTCAAGATAGTTTTCTATTTAAGATGCATTACATATCTAGTTTATTCAGCATGCAATGGAGCTTGTTATGTAGCATGAGGCTGTGTATTCTACAATATTTAGATTTTTTGTAAACTCATTCAATGAATCCAATCTCTGCAAGCTAGATGCGAGATGACATGCACTGCATTGATACATTCATACAATTTCACAGTAACCATGAGATAAAACAAAGTTCAGGAATATTCCTTTGTCCCGTTGTTTTGCAAATCTATGTACACTACAAACTGTATGATTTGAGGACAAATGCATCTTACCAGGCTCTAAGTGTGAGGAGGAAGGGCAAGCAGTAAAAATGAAAGTGAAAAGCAGCTTATAAACCTTGCAATCTTTCTGTACATAGCTTGAAGTGCTTTATTCCTCCCTTAAGGAGCAAAATGGCAGCAGGCCGTAAAAGAGACCCGGTTTGGGAATATTTACTAACCTGACAGCTTATTATTCTAAATAGGAAACCTTCATTTTGTTTGCATATATTAAAGATTCTAACTACCAGCAAGAATAAGTCCTTACATTTAAAGAGCACCTGTCATTTCAGATCCATCATGGCAGCGCCCGTTGGCGGGCATCCACTCGCCTGCTGCCGCCATGTCCCTCACCTTGTGTCACTGCCACATCACCAGCCGTCCCATTAAAGTCAATGGGACTGTCGGTGCGTCAACAGCGGGTCCGAGGAGGAGCCGCTGGGGGACAGAGATGACAGTTGCTCTTTAAAAATTATGATTTAAATTGAGCCTTTTTACTAGTGATTTAAATCGTTATTTAAATTGACTTGATTTAAATGAAATCCACCCTGATAGCTAGACAAAAACTTGTTTGTCAGACAGAGATGAACCACCCTATCAGGGCGTTCTGAAAGCTCACGCAAGGGCCTTAAAAAAAGCCAACGTGGGTCACAAGTGTTTCCAAAAAATCCATACCAAATAGCAAATATGGAAACCATATAAGTCTAAATTGGATAAGAGAAAGGTGAGAAAGAAAAAGAATCTGTCTTTCAGTATACTGACCAGCTTTTCGTGTAACATGTTCCATGTCGGCTTACGTTTCATAACCGCCAAATCTACTACCGGTTTCTTCCAGGCAGTCGCTATAGCAATTTTTGCCGCAAGAAACATGAACTAGATAAGAGTTTGGGTATGTTTTGGGATTTCAGCTACCAGCTCAATGAAGAGGGCCACTCTGGGGTTCTTTCTATGTTTACATGTGTCACCAAATAGATCAGCGCATGAACTCTCACCCAGAACCTACGAACCTTAGCACATGACCACGAGGTATGACACTGAGCTCACCACATCCCCTAAAGCTGTGGTTCTCAACCTCAGTCCTCAAGTACCCCCAATGGGCCATATTTTGGGAACTTCCCTTAAATAAAATCGCTCTTATAAATACCATGTCATTGATATTGATTTAAAGCAGCTGTGCAAAGTAAAGGAAAACCTGAAAACATGGCCCGTTGGGGTACTTGAGGACTGAGGTTGAGAACCACTGCCCTAAAGCACAAGGAGGAAGTGCCTGGATATATTTTGGAAAGGCGATCTGTAGCCCGCTGTCACCAGAACCATATTCATAATGCTCTTATATGTCCGTGTGGACCAGGACCACCAGTCAGATAATTCAATTTCATCCTCTTAATTTCGTTCCAATGCCAACATATAGGGTAATTTTCCAGTGGGATAAACAAATAGTTTGTAGAGCAACGTGATACCCCCTCTCTGCGTCTCACCCCAAAAACATCTATACTCTACTGCTGCACAATATAAGACGGGGCAGATACTCTTATGATCAACAAAGTGGCCTATTCTGTACAGACCCTTATTGACCCACCACTGAAAGTCTTGTAGGCATAAACCTGGTGGAAAAGCAGGGTTAAGGAACAATGGAGCTACTGGGGGACTGCAACGGTGTTCCCTTACATGAGGGATCCCATACCTGCAACGAGTGAGAGAGCGATGGACTCCTCCTGAATGGGATCCACATTATGAGATCAGGGGGAGAGGACCACTGGCCTGTACTTCCAATTTCTCCCACTCTGGGTGGTAGAAAGACAAATAGATTTGTGCCAACTGGACCACTTGAGCCGCTCTATAGTACTGTTTAAGATCAGGCACTTCCAACCCCCCCTGAGTGTACAATGTGCAATGGGCCAGTCTGCACCCCCTAGGGCCCCAAATATACTTCAGCAACCCAGCGTGGAATTTCTGGAGTTCAGAAAGGGGTACGGCTACAGGAAGAGTACGAAAGTAATATAAAATCCTGGGGAGCACAACCATTTTGAAGGAAGCAAACCTACCCATCCAGGATAGATCACCAGAGAACCATTGCTCAACATCACGCAAGGATTGGCCGAAGGGACTCAAATAGATTTATAAAGAGTTGTCAGAATGGGGGTCAATTTCAATCCCAAATAAGGAAGAGTGGATGATTGCCTCACAAAGCTATAAGAACCTTTCAGACTCTGCAGAACATCCTCCAGGTTAAAGCGGTAGTAAACCGCTGGGTGTTTTTTTTTTTTTTTCCTAACCTGCAAGGTAATGTCATAATGTGCTAGTATGCATCGCATACTAGCACGTTATGTTAAACTTACCTGAAAACGAAGCCTTCCAGCACCGCTCTGTCACCGTTGCGGGCTCTCCCATCTTCACTCAGTCTTTCTTCCGGATTCGCAGACTCCAGCTGTGTCACTGGCCGTAGCCGCAATTCCGTCACTCCCGCGCATGTGAGCAGGAGCCGCCGTTTGAGGCACAGGACTCTAAAGGAATGGCTCATGTACTGTAAATATCTTCTAAACTGTGCATGTTTAAAAGATATTTACAGCACCTATAGACTTATTGTAGGCTAGGCTTACCAATGGGTAAAAGTCAGAGGTGGGAGTTTACTCCCTCATTAATATTCATAACCTCAAGACCTGAAATATGCCCAAAGCACCATAGAAGGTGCAGAACTGACAGGGGAGAGGTCAGAAAGAAGCTGGTCATCCGCAAACATCACACATTTCTGTTGCCGAAGCCCGCTAAAATATCTGGGTGAACTTAAATCGCTGCCTTCAGGGTTTTTATTGTGATAACAAATAAAATCGAGCAAAGGGGACATCCCTGAAGAGTCCCAAACAAATAGAAATGGGGTCAGAGGAATATCCCTTCAGCATGCCGAGGGATTGCTATAAAAGGCCTGCAAAAAAGACTCATAGTAGGGGCCAAAATTACATTTCTGTAGGACTCTAAAGAGATATTCCCACGAAATGCTGCCCCCCTGGTTCCTATGATCTATGGAGAACCAAAATGAGGTCAATAGCTCTATTTGATCCGAAGCCTGGCGATCCAGAACAAACCCTGCCTGGTCAATATGGATATAGTGGGCTATACAGGTGCATCTCATAAAATTAGAATATCATCAAAAAGTTCATTTGTTTCAGTAACTCAATTCAAAAAGTGAAACTCCTATATTTTATAAAGATGCTTTATACACAGAGTGATATATTTCAAGCATTTCTTTCTTTTAGATTTGATGATTATGGCTTACAGCAAGTAAAAACCCAAAATTCAGTATCTCAGAAAATTAAATATTACAGAAGCCCATTAAAAAAAAAAGGATTTTTAATACAGAAATGTTGGCTTACTGAAAAGTATGGCCATGTACAGTATAGTATGCACTCAATACTTGGTCAGGGCTCCTTTTTTGCATGAATTACTGCATCAATGCAGCGTGGCAGGGAGGCGATCAGCCTGTGGCACTGCTGAGGTGTTATGGAAGCCCAGGTTGCTTTGATTGAGGCCTTCATCTGATCTGCATTGTTGGGTCTGGTCTCTCACATTATCCTCTTGACAATTCCTCTTGTATTCTTCAAGCACAGTGATACCATTATCATTAAACCAGGTATTGGTAGTTCTGACAGTGTGGACAGGTGCCAAGCCCTGCTGGAAAATTAAATCAGCATCTCTATAAAGCTGGCAAGCAGAGTGAAGCATGAACTGCTCTAGAATTTCCTGGTAGAGGGCTGCGCTGACTTTAGACTTGATAAAACACAGTGGACCAACACCAGCAGATGACGTCTCCCAAAATCATCACGGACTTTGGAAAATTTAGCATTTCATTTGCTAATCAAAGACCCAGAGTCTAGAGGAGGAGTGGAGAGGCACAGAATCCAAGTTATATGAGGTCCAGTGTGAAGTTTCCACAGTCCGTGGTGATTTGGGGAGGTAAACCTCCTATTTTTTTCCTTTTAAACCTGCAAGGCAAAGTTATACTGTGCTAGTGTGCATCGCATACTAGCACATTATGTGAAACACAAAACCCTCGAGCGGTGCGCTGCCACCACTGACAGACCTTCCATCTTCACCTGGTCTTCCTTCCGGGTTGCGGGCTCCGGTCCTTTAATTAGACGAGTGGGAACCGCTGTTCACGGCACAGGGCTCTGAAGCAATGCCATGGGTATGCCGTTCCTTCAGAGCGCATGCACTGGTGATGTCACCAGCGGCTTCACAAGTAAATACTCACTTTTGTTGCCAGCGGTTTAGACATTAATGGCTGTGTGTTGAGTTATTTTGAAGGGACAGCAAATTTACACTGCTATCAGGGCCGGATTAAGAGCATCATGGGCCCAGTGCTGAGGATTTTGGTGGGGCCTTTTTATGGAAATAAATAAAATGAAAATGCAAACGATTTTGTGTTAAAACAAATTTAATATTCTGCTGCAATTTACATATCAATCATGTGTACACTGTATACAGAGCAGGGCTGGGCAGTATTAGTGACTCACTCACATCATTGGGCTGGGCCTATTTTAAGGTAGGGGCCTGGAGCTGCAGCTCCAATAGCCCCTATGTTAATCTGGCCCTGACTGTTATACAAGCTGTACACTCACTACTTTACATTGTAACAAAGTGTAATTTCTTCAGTGTTGTCACATGAAAAGATAGAATAAAATATTTACATAAATGTGAGGGATGTACTCACTTTTGTGAGGTACTATGGGGTTGATTTACTAAAGCTTGAAAGTGCAAAATTTGGTGCAGCTCCACCCAGAAACCAATCAGCTTCAAGGTTTTATTGTCAAAGCTTGATTTAACAAGCTGAGGTTAGAAGCTAATTGGCTAGCATGCAAAGCTGCACCGGTTTTTGCACTCTCCAGCTTTAGTAAATCAACCCCTATATCTCCTAAATGGTGCAGGTTTAGGAGATATTTTTTGTACCTATAGGTAAGCCTTACTATAGGCTTACCTATAGGTAAAAATCGTCCATGGGAGTTTACTCCCACTTTAAAGCATGAAGCTTAGCTGGATGTAACATCGGCCCAAAAACAATTTCTTTGTCTTAGACGGAGTGTGGAAGGGTTTGAACTGTCAGTTTTCTATTTGCAGCCCCTTATGTGTCCCCATTGTAGAGATATTTATTTACTTCCTGTACCAGACGGTTAGTTTTTTCTCCAGAATGTCAGCTGGAACCTGGTTATTTTCTGTAATCTTTATAAGTCCGTACCGGTAAAACCAGATATGTATTTGTAGAAGAAAATGCACTTTGCAAGATGGTGATTCCCATTGTTTTTTGAACTTCAGAACTGACGTACATCATTCTTAGCTGTCATCTCTAATGTTATTTTTACATACTGCGTTGTATTTTCTTCATGTATATTACTTTACTACATGTTAGAACAATAACTGCCCCACTCTGTCATTATCTGTTATCGCAGCTAAAAAGAAAATATTTGCGGTAAATACATCCACATCTTTTTGGTCAGACTTCAAAGGTGTACTCTGAACACAGATAACATCTCAGTAGCTATGTAGCAGCAATTTTATTTCCAAAACACAAAACGTTTTTGTATTTGGAGCCTGTTGCCTGTAAAAATTCCTGAATTAACTGCTGCCTTTCAGAAGAAAATACGATGTGCTTCATCATGTTCATTAATGGCATGTATACCAAGCAACAATAATATAAAGCTCGGCTACCTGGAATCCTATAGGCTGAAATTAGCAGCACCCTACTATATGAAGACAACATAAACAGGGCAAGACTAGTAAAACCTTCCCCTCTCCTCTTCTGTATAACATAGATGGGTGTGGGGTTCTGTAGTCCTCAGAACGATGTGACTGGTAGGGATACACCAACGATAAATTGAAAGGTTAATGTGTTTCCCATCCAAACTGTTTGCACTAGGTATATGTGAAAAAAAAAACAACAAAAAACGGATTCATGTATGTCCATTCAACGATTTAGCGGTCATTACGTGATGGCACTATCGTTTGCTCTCACAGCTGATTGTTCGTTTTTTGAAAATGGGTTTGCCCGATTTTTCGTATAGTGTATGGCCAGCATTACAAAGAGCGGAGAAGGCATGAAGCCTGCACCTTTCTTCTAAGCTGAGAAAACAGATTAGGTCCTGAACGTAATTAACAAAGGGGGCACAAACCTCGTTGTTAATTAGGAGTGATTTGCTGTAGTTTATTTGGCAGCAAAGGTGGATATATACGTTAAAGCAGAGTTCCACCCACAAAACAATTTTTACATATATCACATCCTTTAAATACAATAAATCAGTTTTGGAGCAAATTTTGAAGAACAGTAAACTGGGCCATTGTTTAGAAACTTTGGAGAGTTTTGGCGTGACTTTGCTAGGCGACTTACAAAGCGACTTCAAGGAGACCTAAACGCGACTCCATGCCAGGCGACTGCCTGTGTCCAATCAGAGAAAGGAGGGCGGGGGTTGCCTGGTTAATTTGGGGGGAGTAACTGTGTAAATTCTTTTCTTTTTCCTGTAAGTCGCTTCAATATAGATGGGGATCTTACTTGGAGGTGACTTCCATTGAATTCTATGGGCACAAGTTGGATAGAAGTCGCCTTGAAGTAGTACAGGAACCTTTTTTGAAGTCGGAGCAACTTCAGTAGTGTACATTAAGACGGCTCCCATTCACTTCAATGGGATTTAAGATGTCAAACGACTTGGAGCAACTTGAGGTGACAGAAGTCGGAGCGCAAGTCGCCCCTGTGTGAACCGAGCCAAAGAACCAAAAGATACTTTGTTTATAGTTCTCTCCCAGTGCTGACAATGTTGATAAACATTTACTGGCTTTTTTTTTTGTTTTGACCGCTCTGAGTGAGCAGAGAACGGCTCTGCACTTACATGAATAAATTGTGTAAATGCTGGATTAAGATCGTGAGGGGGGTTGACTTGAGATTGCGATTTTTTTTTTTAATTTTATTTATTTTTTTTCATAACAATTAATCGTGCAGCTCTAAAAGAGATCACATTCTCCTCCCTGGGGGGAGGAGAAGCAACCGTGCACTGATCTTCCCAGTGAATGTCTGTGCAGGGGAGGGGGGTGTCGGGACAAATCCGATCATTGGAGGAGAGCGCGCTTAGTTCCCAGCATAGCTAGAGAACTGACCACGGTGTGTTCTCCTGCATAGCGTGGTCCGTTTTTAATAGGGAAGCAGAGGGACTGGTAGGATCACCAGGTATTTCACACAAAAGGAAGAAATACAAAGAGAACAGGATACTTTTTATGCCAGTACATGGTACCACAGACCCATCAGGAATATGACATTTTGGATTAACATATTCTTTAACCCCTCTTTCAATAGCCAGCCTCCGTGAATACCTGTTTTACATGTCAGACCACATCTCAAACAAAACAGGAAAGATTTTCTCGTTTTATGAGCTTGTCAGACATTTTGTGGTTAAAGCACATTTTTTTTGTTAGCAGTAAGAAACCTATAGAGAAACATATTTTGTTTGTTAAAAACACAGATAATACCCATGCTAGGGCTCAAATCAAAGGGTGATAAAATAGCAGCTGGCACAATATTGCAGGTGACAATTAGGGTTTGCACCAATACCGAGTATTTGCCCGAGCAATTTGAGCCCATTCAAAATGAATGGAGGAGATGTATAGGCAGTCTGCCCCTAAGCTGACCTCACTTCCACCCTATACCCACAGGGGTCCTGGAATTTCTCCAGCAACCGTGGTTTTCTATCATTGGCGGGGCAGGGACACTATGCAGATTTGGATTTGACGAGATATGTACTTTAATGTGAGTTATAAAATGTTTAATAAATTGCCCATTGCTGCACTAGATGGTGCTTTCCTTTGTATACAGGTTTCACACACACACAGGAGCAGTGGGGGCAATCGCATCCCGTTTTTTAAAATCATTTTGGGTCTGAATATTGCTTAAAACACCAAAAAGAATGTATGTTTTCTGAAAGCAAAGACCCTGGAGAGGCAAATGTACCTGGGATTGTGTGGAAGTGACATTCGATTTGTTAGAGCTACATATACTGCTAGAGCAGCCTGAAGTGTGTGTAGAAACCCCCCACTGTTCCCAACATATGACGTACATGGCAGCAAACAGCTGAACTTCAGCAGTTATCTGTATCGCATCCTTACGTTCTCTTAATTTTTTTGATTGGACAAGTTGGAGAGAAGTGGAGGTGATGTCAGGATCATCGCCTTGTCCAGTCAGAGAACACCTTTTATTTGTTAAAAAAAAAAAAAAAAATACAAAGCTTTCTATGAATGTCAGTGAGTGAGTAACCTCCTGTGGTCCGTGTGCTGTGGGATATCTGCTTGCATAGAACCCGGAAGATCACATTTATCATGGTAGTAGCACTGACTACTACAGTGATTGTCCATTTCTGCAGTGGCCCCTCGGGTGTGAGACATGCATATTTAAGCTGGCCATAGATGGATCAAAATTTGCCTGGTTCAGCAGGGACCAGCTGAATTTTGATCCATCTATGGGCAGGCTAATTGTGCAGAAGTCAATTTCTCGATCGACTTATGTAAAATTGCCCTGTCAGGTTTTTGTTTCATACGATTAGTGCCGCCAGCTATAGCCAGCAACACTGCCAGCAGAATACAATAGCAAAACAGGGAGATGCCCAATCTCCCTGCCATCCACATTCAATTGGCCCGTTTTCTTTCAAAAACGAAAAAAATGTATAATGTATGGCCTGGCTTGTGTTGTGTAGAACTGGTCCAATGTATTCAGTACACAAAAAACGTAAAAAATTATTAAACTTCAAACAAATTCAACTTAAAGCGGAGTTCCACCCAAAAGTGGAACTTCCGCTGGTTGGATTCCTCTCCCCCTCAGGTGTCACATTTGGCACCTTTCGGGGGGGAGGGGGAAGAGGACACCTGTCTTTAGACAGGTGTCCTTTTCCACACATCCGGGAGCTCTGGCCGGCAGCCGCAGCCGCTGATGTCAGCAACCCGGCTCCCTCCTCCCTGCTCACTCTGCTTCTGGCCGCCTGGCCAGTAGCAGAGTGCGGCAGAGCCTCGCGCATGCACAGTAAGGTGCCCAGCGTGAAGCTGTACTGCTACACGTCCGGGCTCCCTTACCCGCAATGGAGGCGGCTGCACCCGTCCCCCGATCCGAAGATCGGCGGTGGGTGCAGACATCGCTGGACTCCAGGACAGGTAAGTGTCCTATTATTAAATGTCAGCAGCTACTGTATGTGTAGCTGCTGACTATTAATTTTTTTTTCCTACCTTGGACCTCCGCTTTAAGAACAAACCTACAGACCCTATCTTGTTTGTAACCCAGGGACCGCCTGTACACATAATTCCTGGAGTTCAGCTGTAATGCTTCAATAGCCTGGCCTCTGTTCTAACTTCGTACAGTGCCCTACGATCCACATGTGTACCAGGAAGCACTTTTATAAAAAAAAAAAAAAAAAAAAAGTTAAGTTCAACCGTTGCCAAAGTTCAGCAGTAGTACATCAAAACATACTAAACATAACAATCTGCCGAGAAGCAGCTCAGTTAAAGTGATACTAAACCCTCATGTTTTTTTCACCTACCGTATATCTGTTACTAAATAATAGCATTACATGAGAAGTCTAACCTTTTGTGTCATTTTCGCTTCTAAGTTTTAGTCAGGCTCAATTTTTCCCATTTCCAGTTGTCCTGTGTGCTGGGTGACCCGTGTATTGCCGATCTCATAGGGGTTGATTTACTAAAGCTTGAAAGTGCAAAATTTGGTGCAGCTCCACACAGAAACCAATCAGCTTCAAGATTTTATTGTCAATGCTTGATTGAACAAGCTGAGGTTAGAAGCTGATTGGCTAACATGCACAGCTGCACCAATTTTTGCACTCTCCAGCTTTAGTAAATCAACCCCACAGTGTCAAAGCACATGGGAGGCAGAGCTGCAGCATCGTCTGTGCGCAGCCAGCGTTCCTACGCAGGGCTGTAGTCACATAGGTGTGTGAGCGCGCACGCATGGGTGACGCTATGAGATCGGCAATAGACGGGTCACCCAGCAAACAGGACAACAGTGTCACCCGTGCACGCTCACACCTATGTGACTACAGCCCTGCATAGGAACGCTGGCTGCGCACGGAGGACTCTGTAGCTCTGCCTTCCATGTGCTTTGACACTATGAGATCGGCAATACACGGGTCGCCCAGGAAACAGGACAACCGGAAATGGGAAAAACGGAGCCTGAAAAAAAACAACTTAGAAGCGAAAATGAAACAAAGGGTTAGACTTCTCATGTAATGCTATTATTTAGTAACAGATATAGGCAAAAAAATGTGAGGGTTTAGTATTACTTTAAATACACTAAAAAAAAGGGGGTAAGAGAGATCCATTTATCTATACTAAGTAATACTTTATGAAAAATGCAAAAGATAGGTTAAAAAGCAGGAAGCGCCTTAGATTATTATGGGTGTCCTGCACATGCCTGCGGGGGCACCAGAATACCACATTGCGCATCTTTCTGCATATTCAGATCTCAAAAAATTAGGCTGAGCAGCACAGGCTGAGGCTAAGTTGCAGAAATACTATATAAAGCACATTTTAGGTACTGTTTTATAATTACAAACTAGGTTCAGAGAGAGGGCAGTGGCTGAATCAGGCTCTTAGAATGTACATAACTGACATTTAAAATCTTCTCTGCTAATTTGATGGCCCCCCAACATATGTTCATGCAAAAGCAAACTGAGTTTGCCCCTGTTTGGGTTGCCACTGATGGGTAGACAACTTTTGTATCCTGTGTAGATCTGTGTATGTGTCAGCCATAGAGATCAACATACTACCTGTCTACCTTTTCAGTGTAATTTACAATACAACAATGCCCCAGGATACACTGGAGTTTCTCTTTTTTTATTCAGTTGTTTTGTCTTGGGTAGAAATAAGAAGACATTGCTATAACTAAGAAGACATTGCTATAACTAAGCTTGAGAGAGAAGACATTGCTATAACTAAGCTTGAGAGAGAAGACATTGCTATAACTAAGCTTGAACCAGCCAAAAAAGATTTATAGTCTTTTAATACTGCTTAGCAGCTATGTAGTACAAAGGTCTCCTTGTAAATCCTCAGATGTGTGCATGAGCTCTGTGTTGTAAGACACTGCAGATGATTGCATTTGTTATTTTATTTATTTTAATTTGGGTACTTCTATAGCGCCGTAAATTTAGGCAATGCATTACATATACATTGTGCATTCACATCCGTTCCTACCCCCAAGGGGCTTACAATCTAAGATCCCTAACTCACATTCATACATGTACTAGGGCCAATTTAGACAGGATCTAATTGACCTACCAGCATGTCTTTGGAGTGTGGGAGGAAACTGGAGTACCCAGAGGAAACCCATGCAGGCACAGGGAGAACATGCAAACTCCAGGCAGGTAGTGTCGTGGTTGGGATTCAAACCAGCAACCCTTTTGCTGCTAGGCGAAAGTGCTAACCACTACACTACTTGTGGCTTTTATAATGCCATGGGGCTAATGGTCTGTGCTCCTTTATCCTGCATTCTCAAACTTATTGTAGAAAAGGGTATAAAGAATTTAGGAAGATCCAACAGGGTCAAAGTCACATAAGTACAGAACCTAATAGATTTCTGTGCAGAACCCCAGCTTATTTATGATGCATTCTTCTGGAGTTCAGGCATTTACCGGTTTCAAGCCAGTAACTGACCTCTGAGAGAGTATCAAGGAATTTAGTGATTCGAGTCTGCTGGGCTAGATCAAACCGATGATTATCTTCCTTTTGTTAATGTAACAGCTTTTGATTCTGGCCTTATTCAAACAGTCTGTGGCACCCAGTCTGCATGTAGGAGGTGTTTGGTGTTTGTATCCGCCCTGAGCTGCGTGCAGGCAGCCTATGGAAGTGGATGCATACACAGCAGCTGCATGAACATGGTGTGCAGGCAGCCTATGGAAATGGATGCGTACACAGCAGCTGCATGAACATGGCGTGCAGGCAGCCTATGGAAATGGATGCGTACACAGCAGCTGCATGGACACAGCGTGCAGGCAGCCTATGGAAATGGATGCGTACACAGCAGCTGCATGGACACAGCGTGCAGGCAGCCTATGGAAATGGATGCGTACACAGCAGCTGCATGAACACGGCGTGCAGGCAGCCTATGGAAATGGATGCGTAACAGCAGCTGCATGGATACGGCGTGCAGGCAGCCTATGGAAATGGATGCGTACACAGCAGCTGCATGGACACGGCGTGCAGGCAGCCTATGGAAATGGATGCGTACACAGGAGCTGCATGGACACGGCGTGCAAGCAGCCTATGGAAATGTATGCGTACACGGCAGCTGCATGAACACGGCGTGCAGGCAGCCTATGGAAATGGATGCGTACACAGGAGCTGCATGAACACGGCGTGCAGGCAGCCTATGGAAATGTATGCGTACACGGCAGCTGCATGAACACAGCGTGCAGGCAGCCTATGGAAATGTATGCGTACACAGCAGCTGCATGGACATGGCTCTATGTCAAAATGTGGCAGCCATGCAGAAACAGGCCCTGAATGCAGACCATGTGGAAGTTGATAGGAGATTGTGACAACTGATAGACTTTACAATTTTTTATTTTTAAAGATTTTATTCAGATGTAGAGATATTCTAGAATTTTACTGTTTTCCACTTTAAATCTCTCTCATGAGATCAGGAAATTACCCTTTCATTATCTGCAGATCGTATTCACAATTTCTGTTCACTTTTGAATTAGCTCAAACGGTAAGGTCACGTTTAGCTGATTCTCAATGCCAGAGCTATTGATGCAAGCATTTTATTATATTTTTCAAGGACACTTTGAAATACAAATGCTGTTTTTAAACACAGACCTTGTCACATAGAATGCAAATGTTTAACAGTTTTCTACAGAGGAACACGCATTATACTGTTGGTTAACCACCTGAAGACACGTACGTCCTTAGAAGATCTCCTGTATTGTAGTACTAAAAGGATGAGATTAGAGGAGATAAACACTGCTTAGTTCCTCCAATTGTCAAGGTTTTAGGCTGGCCATGGATTTATGCAATTTTCTTTATTCAACTGCAGGATGAAGGAAAGAAAAACGCTCGCTATTGTATTGTATCACAGCAAAAGTTTTTCCCGCCATCAGAATTCAATAATCACTGCTGGCAACTATAGCTGCCAGCAGTAATCGCACAAAAAAAAAAATCCAACAGGTGTGTAGGAATTTATAATGCGCTGTGTGCATTATATTTCATTTGCACTAAAGTGCACTTTTCAGCTCTTTTGCATAATGCATTTGAGTGCACTCCTGATCACCAAGTAAAAACAGACCCAATAGCTGTTCTCACATTGCAAGCTTGCCCATCAGTCCTGAGTAGCTGTGCTTGCTGATTTTATTTTATAGGGCTGAAACAGGGATAACAAAGGGACTTGGTGGCTTCACAATCAGCCTCCAAGGCACAGTCACATGACATGAGCTCAATACAAAATAACAACCAATGACACACTTGTTTATATTCAAATGATACAACAGAAGGGGAGTGCATGCACGGGGAAAAGCTGGGCAGCCTGTATGAGTCCCAGCTGTTGGGTGGGCGGAGATGCACACACCCCAGATAACAATGAAAGCCATGTGGAAACATGGCTCCCATTGAAACCAACACGTTACCTCACAGAGGCTGTCCCGCCAAACCCCGCGCATGCAAAGCCAACTCTACCATTACAATGAATCCTATGTAATATAGTTCATAGAACTATATTTAATAGTAATTATACTACTGTTCCATTGTAAGTGGCCTTTCCTCAATATCAGTTAAAGTCATATTCGCTATACACAGCGGATACCGGTAAACCGATACTGGGAGACACTGTGACAATACATAATTAGCACATCCTAATAAAATTTCTACTACACAGGCTGGTTGTACTGAAGTCGATCGATAGATTGACTTCAGTACAATCAGCCTGTCAATAGATGAATTGAAATTCAATTGAACCAGTCAAATTTTGATCGGCCTATGGCTGGCTTTAGTGTGACCTGTGCGTGTCTTCATCATATGGCCTTGTCATACCAACTCATTAGAAGATCTGTTTTGATGTAGTGCGTTAAATTTTACCAAAAGACAAGACCCGGTTTACACGTGTTTACCCCTCCCCCCGTAAATATATGAAACCATGAACATATGACAGCTCATTTAAATGTGTATTGCTATCGCTTTTTTAGTACATTACTATTGACTATTCATGTCAAGCAGAATTATTCAGAAACCCAATGCAATACACGAACGTGAAAAACGCCACAGTATAGTGGAAACTATTTTTCCCTGAAGTTTTGGAGCATTGTGAGCAAGCATTTTAGTGTAGTTTCAGTGCAATGGTGTGAAGGTGCAGTTGGCACCCTATTTTTCTTGTCTACCAGTTGTGCTCAGTCAGTCCCCTGCATAGAAGCAGGTAGTCTCACTGGGATCCAGGCTGTAATTACATGTGACTATAGAGCAGTGGTCGCCAACCTTTTAGACCTCACAAACCATTAAACTCACAATGTTGAATCCCGCGGGCCACTAACTTTTACAAGCCTTTTACACACAATGCTCCGGCTTTCTGCCCCCTCTCTCTGGATCACACTGCTTCCTTATACACACAATGGTCCAGCTCTTTGCCCCCGTCTCCCTGGATTACACTGCTTACTTATACACACTATGCTCCGGCTCTCTGCCCCCCTGATTCACACTGCTGCCTTATACACACAATGCCCCCCCCGCACTCTGCATCACACTGCTGACTTATACACACTATGCTCCGGCTTTCTGCCCCCCTCCCCCTGGATTACACTGCTTCCTTATACACACAATGCTCCTGCTCTCTGCCCCCTAGATCACACTGCTACCTTATACACACAATGCTCCTGCTCTCTGCCCCCTAGATCACACTGCTACCTTATACATACAATGCTCCTGCTCTCTGCACCCTAGATCACACTGCTACCTTATACATACAATGCTCCTGCTCTCTGCACCCTAGATCACACTGCTACCTTATACACACAATGCTCCTGCTCTCTGCCCCCTAGATCACACTGCTTCCTTATACACACAATGCTCCAGCTCTCTGCCCACCCTATCCCTGGATCACACTGCTGCCTTTATACACCAAATGGTCTAGCTTTGTTTCTTCGCATTGGTGTGCCAGTTGCGGCACGCAATTTTCCTGCCGCAGCTGAAAGTGCCTAATCCAACATACTGGATTTTATTTAGCCAAACAAAACCAAAGGATGGCGCAATCATATGTGCCATTTTTGTTTTTCAATAAACAGAATGTTCAGTTTTCAACTTGCCTATTGTCGGCCTAAGTGGTTGGGGTTATAGAAACTTTTATAAATGAAAAATCCAACAAATAATGTTTCTCTGACATATTTTTGTATCTTTTTCTTTATAGGTGCCATGGACAGGTAACAGAGACCTTCACTCAGTTCCTGCAGTAGGCTGTCATCAGAAGAATGACTGAGTGCTTTCTGCCCCCCACCAGTAGCCCCAGCGAACATCGCAGGGCAGAGCATGGCGGGGGATTGGCCCGTACACCTAGCTCTGAAGAAATTAGCCCTACTAAATTCCCAGGTCTATATCGCACTGGAGAACCTTCGCCTCCCCATGACAACCTCCATGAGCCTCCTGACATAGTCTCTGATGATGAGAAAGATCATGGCAAGAAGAAAGGAAAGTTTAAGAAGAAGGAGAAAAGAAGTGAGTTCTAATATATCTCTATCTTCTTAACACCATGACCACTGCAGGACATATGTATGGGGGAGGGCCCAAAATATTTCTGCACGAAGTCAAATTGTGGACAAAGTGAAAAAGGGCTAGGACCTCTGTCAGGCTTTAAAACCAAATAGTCCACTGCTCCTCTGCAGATAATGTGCCTATGCACATCCATCTGAATGTGCTGTTTTCCCAAGCTGTTGTATCTTCTGCTCAACATAAAAACAGTGTAGAAAAAAGGGAAAAATGGGTGCTGAATGAAAAAGTTGATAAATACATGAATATATCTTTCTTGTATAAAAAGGCAAGAACCCCAAACCTCTGCCCTCTAATGTGTTTCATTCAGCGAGGAGCTTAAAGGATAAGTTCACCTTTGAGAACACCTTACATGTTCCACCAATTTTTAGGGTGGAACATGTAACATGTTCCCGATCCCCGCACTCTCTGTGACAGCCGGCCAGGGGTCTTTTGCCTGTACCTGCTGTCATGATTTTGAAAATAGCATGATTCACAGATCCCTGTGAGCCGTTGAACTACAAGTACCAACATCCCTTGCGGCTGTCGGCTTGTAGTTCTCAATGAACTACCATGGCGCACTGTTGAGCGCTGTGCTAGTTCATTCATTCTTCCTGTCAGTGAGAAACTAACTGCCCATACAATGTACTGGCAGCCAGCTTACACTGACAGTCTGTAAGAGCCCTGCATGGCACCCGTGATCTGCTGATGGTGGGTGCAATGCATTCCAGGCTCCTGCAAAAAAAATGTGCGTTTTATTTTTTATTTTATTTTATTTTTTTAAAAAGTGAACTTAACCTTTAATTGTAGAGTAAGTATTTTAACTTCTGTCTGTGTTAGGGACATTTTCCCTTGGTGAAACAACATGAAGTAAGAAATCTCGACACTTTCAAAAATAACACTTTTCTACTCTGTCCAAGACTAAAAGAGTTGTCTACAGTTCTAGTTCAATACACTGAAATATTTCCATTGATCATATTGCAAGTAACAGTATGCTAAAATATAGAGTTATGCCTAGTACACACAATGAGAAAATCGGAGGAAAAATACTAATTTCAGAGCAAACGTTTGATAATCTGATCGTTGGTACACAGCTTTCAAGAGCCGATTATGGCAGTTCATGCAAAATTATCTGAAGGGGCAAGCATGAAAATTTTTCTTGTATGAACAAACAATTTTTATGTAGTTAGTATATTATTTCTATGAAAAAAATTGCGTGACCAATTGCGTGCTCGGAAACGAAAGAATGCATTACACTACAATACAATACAATATATTAAATCACTTCTGAAGTTTTATTTTGTCATATGAGAATTTTTTTAACTTTAGTATTCTATTGATTTTCAATATGAGGCTAGCATGCAAAAAAATGGAAGATCATTAGTTTAATATACTTATTGTGGGTACTAGGCATAAGGACATCATGTTCCAATATGATACAATGCAAAGGCAGATGTAGAGATCCACTAAAACATTTTATGTAAATCATATGAAAGGTTCTATGAAGATGCAATGTTTACTGTCTACCTAGTTCTTTTGTGGTTCTACAGCCTGATGTAAGTGTTGTTCCCCACAGGAAGGAGCATGCCAGGAATTTGGGAATTGTTTTCACACTGTCTGCAGGAGGGCATTTCTACATGGCTGTTGTGCAATTATATTAAAGGGCAACTCCACTGAGGTTAAAAGAAATTTAGATAACCTTTATAACTGTAGCAGAATAAAATTATCTTATACTGTAAATCCTGTATAGTCACCTGTTCGCTATGAGTCTCTAAAAATAAACTTAAATACAAATATGATTTTATTGTAGCCATGGTAATTGGCAGATTTTATAGACATCTCTGTCAGGAGAGCAGCTGATCAGCTCTCCTCTACTCACATCTGCATACGCAAGTAGAGGAAAAGCCGATAAAGGGCTCTTCCTGTTTACATTGTGCCAGCCGTGATTGGTTACGGCTGATCACGTGGTAAAGAGCTTCCGATGGAAGCTCTTTACTGAGATCGGTAATGTGGTGGGTCAGACTGACCCACAGCACCACCGATCGCTGCGATCGCGGGTTGTCCTGAGGACGTCAATAGACGCCAAGTCAGGATAACAAAGCCACTGCCCACCCTTCATTTGTCTATAGGCCGGGCGGGAAGTGGTTAAAGTGTTACTAAACCCACAACTATAAAATCAGTCTGTATGTGCAGCATAGCATGCTTGTTAAACTCACTGTGGAACTTAAGAGGTTAATCCTCTGCATTGTGTAAAAAGGCTGCTTTATCATGTATGCCATAGATCCTTCCCTCCTGCACTGTCTATCTGTGAAAGAGCAGCTAACACAGACAGGGTAGCACATCTGCACATGCTCAGTTGTGTCTTTTATGCTGGAGAGAACATGTACTTGTTCTCAGATAGCCAGGTCACATTATATTGACATCACACATGTGGGCGTGTATACAGGCTGTAGTGGAAAGCTCCTCCTACCTGAAATTTCTCGTGAAGAAACTGTGCAGTCTATCGTGTAAATGTGGTATGCAGATCAGCCAAAAAGGTATATAGTGGCAGTATTTTAATGTAAGAAGATGATTTATAAGCTTGGGTGGGGGATGATCTATTTTCATATTACTGGTATTGGTAACACTTTAAGCTTAGAAGTATTTTATTATGCTACTTATAACATTCACTTACTTGCACTAAAACTAAATTATAACCACATAACTGTATTTGTTGCAGCTACAAAATATTGCAGTCTATAAAATATGCATAGCTAATATGTCTGTAGCACAACATAAATATAGTAGCAGAGACAAAAATAAATTGGCTGCTTAAGGGAAACCTCATATACAGGGATGGATAGAATGAGGCCGACCTCTCCCAAATTATGTGGCAATGTCCACCCACACTAAACCATACATCACTCCTGTTCCCATTCTGTCAGTGGCTCATAAGTATGCCAGGTATTTGGGAAAAACACATCGGTAAAGACAGGGTTCCCGCTTCCCATCCTACTACATATTCTTTATTTTTATGAGAGTATTGGTTCTAGACAAGGGAAGTGTTGCTTTTCCTCCTGTGACATGCTGTATTGAGCTGCAAAGTCTCCTGTAGTAAACAAGAATTATAGCTGATGCTATAATCAGAGGTGCACATAGGGTGTAGTCTGCTTGAGGCTGCTTGGCCTTATTTTTAATGGCTGATTCATTACTTGAGATGACAGCTTATAATACTCTTTAGTTCTGTTTGAAGTTAGTTTTTCTCTGCCTTTATTAGTCTTTGCAGTGTAGATTGTGTTATGCTGGTCGGCCACTGCTTCCGTGCATTCCCAACCATTGTTGAGCTCTCTCTCCTGTCCCCTGCAGCCACCACTGGCTAACACAAGGGATCATGTGATCAGACCAGAGTGGACTAATAGGTAAGTATATACATCTTTTCTACACAGGTTAGTAAGCAATAGGTGTTAGGAGGGGGAGGAGCCTTACCGGATGGCAGAACACAATGATTACTGTTAGCGGCTATAGCCACCGGCAGTAAGCACCTGTAAAAAATCCAACAGGCTGGTTGTACCCAAGGCGATCGATGAATTAACTTACAATCAGTCTGCCAATAGCTGGATCAAAACTCGGCCGCATTTCAATCCATGTATGGCTGGCCAAAGTACTTGTCTCCAGTAATTTATTGCTTTTATATCTTCTAATATACAATTCCTTCTTCTCTGCTGGTTTTTAGGTAAAGATTACAAGAAGAAAATATGAAGCTTGCCATTATTGATTACCTGAAAATGCTACTTGCCTGGCTGTTATACTGATATACCTCATTCAATTCATTGTATCACTAACCCTAAATAAGTGTTTATATCAGGAAAGTCAGAGGTTCTTATTTTTCACGTTTTGACTCAAAATGTTGAAGCAAGAGGAACAAAAGAACAGCTAGGAAGCTAGCATTTTTAGAAGAAGGCAGCAATGGCAGCCTGTTATTCTCCCATGATAGGTTTCTTATAATATTCGGAGCTAATTGGCATAATTGTGGCAGCAAAGTTTTAAGGGATAACTCTGTCCACCTTTGAAAATGTAGTATTTGATTGAGTCCTGCGTGTTATATTGAAAAGTTGATTGAGGATGTACAATATACAGAACATTTTATCATACAGCATCCCATTTTTTTTTTTTTTTTTTTGTACAGTTTCCTATTAATTGTGTCCTATTGGTCTTCCTTTTGAGGAGGCAATACACATTGATTGAGGTTGTCAATTAAAATGATCTGCTTTGACTCAAACTTGTATTTCCCATATGCCTAATCTAAAGTGCATTATAAAAATATGACTTGCTTTCAGTAAAACAAAAAAACCATTGACCGATAACTGTTGTGGCGCCTCTATCCAGCATGAGATGTGGTCTGGTTATTTATGATTTTGTTTAAAAGGTTAGTTCATCTTTAATGACATTTGCATAAAAAAAACCCCTATGCGTTTATTTCATTGGTGAATTATTATGTAATCATAGGTGTGCGCAGCCTATTGCATTAGGGTGTGCATCCCAAAGTTCAACCACACATGCCTTTCTCTGCAGCGTCAGCTGCACCGGACAGTGAATGAATGGGAAGTGCTCTGCGCTGAGCAGCTTCCTGTTCATTCACAAACGGAAGCATAGCACACACAGTTTACTATGCTTCAGTTATAATGCAACATAGTGAATGAGTGTGTTCATTGTGTTCATTTAGAAAAGGAAGGGGCTGGTAAAAACCAGCAGCACTGTGGTGGGGGGGCTCAACATGGTGGGAACCCCCGGCAGTAGGGGGAATTGGCACACTACCGGCACACGCAGGAACGTCTTGGTGTGTACACCCACCAGGTGGATTTGGGATTACCTTTTGGATCGAATACTCATTCCCTGGTGAAGCACTGCACACCTGTTATTCCTAGATGGCAGGATGTACCTAATATTGAATGTGTGGGCCTGGCAACTCACAATCACTCACTCAGCTTGGTTCCTTACCCTGTGTGTGCTTTATTCCTTTGTTGCTGGGGTTGTGCATCCAACGTTCAGTATATCCTGCCACCAAGGCCGTCATGTCATGGGAGGGCAATAGAATAATGCTTAGGAGTTTTTCTTTTTTTTGTGCAAATGGAAGGTGCACCCTTTTAAAGCTTTTTTTTTTTTTTAATTTAAATGTGTTCGATAATTACTTGAAGAAGAGCCAGATTGTGTTATGAATACAGTAAATAGTCACATAGCTAAATATAAACACAAAATTCTGCAGACCTTAGGGGATTCCCTAAATGACACCACAAAACCTTCACTTAAAAGAATGATGATAGTTTCTGAGAAATAGAGGCATTAACTGGTGACAAAAATCTCAGGTTCAACATTTTAGTGTATTTTCAAAAGTTTTATTTAATGTTTTTAAATTTTGAAGCTTTAATTAAAAAAAAAAAAAAAAAAAAAAAAGTGCGGTCCTGCCATAAAGCACCTTGCTCCGGCACTTCATGTTTTTAGGTGATAACTGTGCTCCTGACTTCTCTTATGCACTCCTGTCAGCTGTGTAAACACACATTACACATGCATAGTCTATTGTTGCCATGACTGGAAGACTAGTCCTGAACAGCGATTGCAGTTGATCCTGGAGTGCATATATGTAGTCAGGAAATGGCTAAAAGAGGCCAGGGGAGATGAAACAGCACTGTGATGCGACCAAAAAGTTAAATTAAAAAAAAAGAAAAGAAAACATGGCAACTAATTACGATACAGTGTAAACCAGTGTAGGGTTTACATCTACTTTAAAATTTCCTATTGTTTTCCACCAGTTAGATTTGCACATTCCAACTGAATATTTAAACCATAAATCCCTAAAGATAATCTCCAGGAAGAGGATTTTATTTTCTAAGCTTAAGAATAAAGACTTTCAGCGAGATGTCATGATGTTTTCCACTTGTATGCGTCTGGAGGTTGGTTGCATCCTAGTGTCTTCTGTGTTTGAAAATCAGCCTATTCTTAGTCCTTTATGGACCTATTATTTATATCCAAAGGTTCTGCTTTTTAGTCATTAGGGTCTACCAGTTTGTAACAGAAGGTTGGCATCATTGTTTGAGCCCCATAGCTAGTGAAATAACAATGCAAAATAAAGGACATCATTTTTTATCGACCATTTTAAATGCCACTTTAAAAAGCAAGTTTCTTTTGCATTCCTCTGTGATACTTTGCTTTAAAGGATATATAGTGATTTTGTACTTAATTGTGGTCATATTTAAAAATATTTCTATTTTATCAATCAGGTAAATATGAAGTTTAGCATATTTTTTTTTTTTTCTGGTTTGGAGCTAGCAGGTGGGGCCTTTTCATGTTATAAAGCCAAATTTTCCTGATAGGCACATTGGTACTGCCATCCAATTTCTTTCTAATTTGGCTGGCTGGGAACAAGTATGCCTATCTGTAAAATCAAAAAGCCAGGAATCCTTATTTCATCATGCTTGTTCCAGGTAAGGGAAGCAAAGTTTTAAAACATGGGGATAAACATTGTAGAAATAAGAATACCGCGCTACCTATCGGAGTATATTATAGCTGCCAGCACGACAATAAACCAAATTGTAGAAATGTAATATAAGACAAGGAATGCGGCGCTTATGTAATGTAAGAACTGTGCCAAAATGTGAATGCACTACATACTACAGTTATTTGATATATATTCAAGGTGGCTGTTAACCGTGATAGAAAAAATGCCTAATTAGTTGAGTCACTGACAGTATGTGTACTCTTACTACAAGGATACCTGAACTAAAGACGTGACTACCAAGAAAACATACTGGTGAGATCCGTAAAAAAGATAGTGCCAATTGTCGGTGGAACTTATATATAGTTTATTGACATCATACATCACGTAAGTGTAAAACCGTGTCAAGAATGTAATGTATTCGCGGCGTAAGGAACAGAATATAATGTAAAGATGTTAAACCAAATAACAGCACGACCGTCGATATTATATGAGGCTATCCATCGCGCCATAAGAATAAAGATGTTACAAATAGGGGTACAA
>BLSH010090329.1:1258800-1273396 GCA_018402905.1 Glandirana rugosa | reverse complement strand
CACAGCTCTTACTGTGAAGAAACCTTTCCGTATTTGTAGATGAAATCTTTTTTCCTCTAGACGTAAAGAGTGCCCCCTTGTCCTTTGTGATGACCTTAAAGTAAATAATTCCACACCAAGTTCACTATATGGACCACTTATATACTTGTACATGTTGATCATATCCCCCCTTAATCTCCTCTTCTCAAGAGAGAATAAATTCAGATCCTCTAATCTTTCCTCATAGCTGAGCTCCTCCATGCCTTTTATTAGTTTGGTTGCCCTTCTCTGCACTTTCTCCAGTTCCCAGATATCCTTTTTGAGAACTGGTGCCCAAAACTGAACTGCATACTCCAGATGAGGTCTTACTAATGATTTGTACAGGGGCAAAATAATGTCTCTATCTCTGGAGTCCATACCTCTCTTTATACAAGAAAGGATTTTGCTTGCTTTGGAAACTGCAGCTTGGCATTGCATGCCATTATTAAGCTTATGATCTACCAGAACCCCCAAATCCTTCTCCACTATGGATTCCCCCAGTTGTACTCCCCCTAGTATGTACGAGGCATGCATATTCTTAGCCCCCAAGTGCATAACTTTACATTTATCCACATTAAACCTCATTTGCCACATGGTTGCCCAATTAGACAGTGCATTGAGGTCGGCTTGTAAGTTGGAGACATCCTGCAAGGAAGTTATTCCACTGCATAGCTTTTGTCTTTTTTTAATTTATAGCGCAAAAAATAAAAAACCCAGGGGTGATTAAATACCACCAAAATAAAGCTCTATTTGTGTGAAAAAAATTATAAAAATTTCATATGGGTACAGTGTCGCATGACCGCGCAATTGTCATTCAAACTGCAACAGCGCTGAAAGCTGGTCCGGGAAGGAAGGGGGTTTAAGTGCCCAGTATTGAAGTGGTTAAAGACTCAAATGGCTCATTTTGTAGCTTGCTGTGAATTTGGACTGCATTTTGAAAACATTTTCTTATATTACACAGGAATTTCTTTTGAATTGCCTGCATCGCGATCTTCAGGCTGGCATTAAGGATCTATCTAAAGAAGAAAGGCTGTGGGAGGTACAGAGGATCTTGACGGCTCTTAAAAGGAAGTTACGAGAAGCTAAAAGGCAGGTGTGTGACACTCACAGGCTTAGCCTGTCTGCTTCATTAAGCATCTTAGCAGCAGGCATGCCTAATGGTACAGAAAGGACAAGGCTCACCCTTGTATGGCTCTTGGCTGAGGCCCAGTGTTCTGAATTAGTTGGTCATGTGATTTGTTAGACTTCACTTGCCAAGCACAGCTGCACCCATTTCACATGCTATTCCTTGCCTGAAGTATACTGTCCTCCTTCCCCTTTTTTTTAAGACTTGTGTGGTTGTAAAATGTTGTTACTGTTGACGTAAACTAGCTTACCAGTGCCAAGGTATTTATTCTTCTGAGAATAATAAAGGAGATTATTATTCTTGGCCAGATACTCTTAATTATGGCACAGTTTATTAAGTAAGACTGGAAAATCTGGTTATCTGGGTACTGGAATTTTGTGGACACTCTAATATCTAATAATGGACGTGAACGTGTCATTGTAGTTTTGGGACCACAAAGTAATTTTAGAAATTGGGATTTGAGCCGGAGGGAGACCCACTGTAATTTAGACATGATAAACAATACTTCAACCGATAAATATATAGTGAAAAAGTGTAGCACTCGTTTAGGTGATTTTTGTCTTTAATGTGAGTTTCCCTTGACTGAATATTATTTAGCTGTGCTTTAAGGCTGAACTCCAAGCATAAGTATTTTCTACGATGCACGTTCCCCTAAGGTTTTTTTAAAGTGCTACTAAACCTAAAAACGTTTTTTACCCTAATGCATTGTTTGCATTAATGTAAAAAACATTTTAAATTTCCCTGTGCCCCTCTTCCCTGTGAGAAGGGGAAGAGAGGGGAGAAGAGATCAGTGCTGTGCATGGCTGCATATATTCTCCCCTTACTTCCTCTTCACACAGAACGCAAGCAGCAGCAGGAGCCATTGGCTCTTGCTGCTGTCAATGAAATGCAGTAAGAGGAAGGGGGGAACGGGCTTAAGTCCCGCTGTGTAAGTCTATGGAGCACAGCTCCATAGACAGACAGGTTGGGAGCGCACAGACTACACTCTCCCTATAGCAAGCAGCTGGCTATGGTTGTCCGAAAAAGAAGGGGAGGAGCCAAGATTGCCGCTGGGGACCCCAGAAGAGGGGGGTCGGGACCACTCTGTTCAATACCACTGCAAAGAGCAGGTGAGTATAACATGTTTATTTTAATTGTAAAAAAAATTACTTCAGTAACATGTAATGACTTTAATGTGAGCCCCCTGAAAATTATACAGCAAAGCTTAATCCCTTGACACTGACACAACACATATATGCGTCCTCACTGCACTGGCCTTTTTTTCCGTGGGACTGCATATATGCATACCTTCCTTTGTGCTGGGAGCGAGCCGCACAGCTTGCTCCCAGCACAGACGGGGGTCTCATCGAGAGCCCTGGGTCCCCTACTAATGAGTGGGACCCAGAACTCTCAATTCCGGGTCACCTGATCGCTGTGGTAGCCTCTGATTGGCTACCACAGTGATCATTCACTGTGAAGCCCTCCCCTGTTTTTCTCTCTCTTTCCTCTCCATTCACAGAGAGAGAGAGAGAGAGAGAGAGAGAGAGAGAGGGAGAGAGAGAGAAAGATACATTGTATTTCCTTGCAGGGAGAAAAAAAGTGTGTAAAAAATAAATAAAAAAATACGTCATTCATTCACATAGTTCTGTGAATGTGAGAACTATAAAACTGTTTTGCTTTGCAGCTGTCTGCTTGCAATTCCCAATGAACTACCAGTGAGCTGTTGAATGCTCTAGGTATGCAAAAGGATGTGTATTTACAAAGTATGTGCTTTTATTATTATTATTTATTTATTTTTTTACAAAGGTGAACTTCTCCTTTAATCAAGGATCCATAATTGAAAGGCAAGAGTGCTATCCATGTAACCACCTTATTGATTGATATTTAATTAAAACCTGTACCTGGTAAATAAGATTAAAAAAATATATTACTAGGCTGCACCATTTTTTTTTTATGTAATGAGAGACATGGACAAGGAAGGTGTTGAAATAAAGCCTGATTATTCATACCTAATTGTCAGTATTCCAGTTTCAAAGCCAGTGTTTTATCCACTTTTTAGGACTGTGAAACAAAAATTGCGCAAGAAATTGCCAGCCTTTCTAAGGAAGATGTTTCCAAAGAAGAAATGACTGAAAATGAAGAAGAAGTCCTTAATATACTGCTTGCACAGGTATTTCTATTTACACTGGTGTGTACTGCTTCTAATGGCTATCATTTAAACTTTGCCAACAGTCTCTGCTGAGGAGTGGTTATTAAAGAAAACCTACATCAAGTGAAATAAGGAGTACTCATTATGGTCATCCTTCTAAAAATGCTGACTGCATGGCAGTCATCCCTTATCCCCTGACTACAGTGCTTTCTGAGTCCCTGAGAATGCTTGCAGTCATTAGAGTTCGGTCAGAACTTCATAGTTGTATATTTATGTAAATCGTACAGGACATGGATTATCTGCTGCTACCTTTAGGTGAATGGACATTGGCAAAAGCTTTGCTGGGCCAACCCCCGATGTACCCATGTAACCCTCAACACTCTATCAGGCTCCTGATTTTTTGCTAGTGTATTTAGGTGATGGAACCCTTGTCCTTTTGGAGAAAGGGTTTTTCTAATTTTTCACTAGTTTTCCTTTCATTCTTTCACTGACACTTCTACCAAGATCTGACTGCTTATTCGCTTAAGACTAACTAGTAGTTTCTGTATCGTTTACCCTATCCATGCATTGGGGACCATACCTATACTCTGATGCAGCAGGGATGGCCTGTAATGTTTGCTTCTGGTACTGAATCCTGTCTTTAGTTCTCATCTAGGTACATGGTGCAACTAGCGAGTTAGCAGCAATATATATAGGTCCAGGGCTGTGGTTTGTTGACATGGCGCACAGGCCCCAAAGAACTCTTTGGAGGTATGAACACCATGAATGGTAAAGCCTGAAGGAGTCGACAGTTTAGACAGGTTTTTCCTTTAACTTTAACATACTGGTTCCTGGCTATACATGTCTTTTTGTTTTAACTTGGATGTAGTACACACTAAGTTTTCCCATAGCTTTTACTGTTTCACTTTATTCAGCCTTATGGGTAACATCATTTGCTGTCTCTTCAGTTGCTTGTGCCTCATCAACGCAGAAATCCGTTAGTGCCTGGGTTATTGTGATTCCTTAATACTAGACACTGTGGGAGAATAGCTCGTGGGGATCACTCTTCAGAAGAAAAGATTCAGCATGGAGGTCAGTTTCTTTAAAATCTGGCGGCTTGCCAGGTTTTATTGTCACAGCTTTGCAAGGTCAAAACACAGAGAAAAAAAAAGCAAAACACAACCTTGCCGTCCAGTGCTAAACAATACAGTCAGGTTCCTCTCTATACAGTGAGGGGCTGTCCCCTACACCCACAAAACATAAGCACAGTGCAAACCTTAATCGTTGAGTCCAATATTTGCACATAGAGCTCACTCAGCTTTTCTCCCTCTGAGATCCAGGATAGAGCTCTGCCCTGCTCCCTTCCTGGTCATTAAATGCAGGTGGAGAGGGGTTTGAGTGGACCAGAAAGTCAGGGCTAGAACCAGCCCTACCATGGTGACTGGCACTGTATGTGTTCTATACCCAGTCCTCTCAAGGGTCCCCAAGACCTTCATGGATTCTTTGGCCAGTCTCCAGGTCTTGAGCCTCCAGTCTCTTTAACCATATCAGTCTTCTCAAATTTCCCCACGCCCAGTCTTACCGGTCTGCCGGGCGATCTTTCACCTCTAGAAACTTTGGAGTGGGGCGCAGATGGGCGCAACAAGTCCTCAGCAGCTGTGCATCTCGCCACGGGGTCCACCAGTTGGCTTGCAGTTTTGGGTTCCCCATGGCTGACCCATTTCCTCAAGGCAGCAGGGAGTGCCCATAGATAGCGGTCCATGACCACGCGCTCCACAATCTGGGGACCTGGCAAAGTCTCCGGCTGTAGCCATTTCCTGGTAAGGTGAACTAGGTGGAACATCTGCGAACAGGGTGGCTTATCTATGCGGTAGGTCCACTGATACACACTTTGGCCCGGACTGCCATGGTGACCCCCAGGCATGCGAGTATCTCTGCCTTTAAAGTCTCATAGTCCTGGCCCTTATCTGTTTCCAGATTGAAATAGGCTTTTTGGGGTCGTCGGTCAAGAATGGTGCCAGCTGTCCCGCCCACTGTTCTTTGGCCATCCTTTGCGAAGAACGACTCTTTCAAAGGTTGTGAGGTACGCCTCCATGTCATCCACAGGTGTCATCTTCTGCATGTTGTAAGCAGTGTGTACCAACTTTGGTTCCTCTGTCACGGGAGATGCGGGCCCCTTTTATAACTCCAGCATGGCTTCCGTGACCCTGAGGTTGGTTTCCTGCAGAGCTACGTGTTATCCTGCGATAGCCTGGCGGCTCTCCTCTCGCTGATCTGCAGCAGCATTTGCGACCTGATGGTTGATTTCCCACTGGGCTGCCTTGGCTTGTAGCAGGGCCTTCAACATTTCCTCCATATTTGAAAGTTGCCGCATCCTCCACCACGTGTGCGAGATTAGTGCGTGGGGATCACTATTCAGAGGAAAAAGAGTCAGCATGGAGGTCATTTTCTTTAAAATCTGGCGGCTTGCCAGGTTTTATTGTCACAGATTTACAAGGTCAAAACACATAAGAGAAAAAAAAACAGAAAACAAAACCTTGCCATCTGGCGCTACAGTCAGGTTCCTCTCTATACAGTGAGGGGCTGTCCCCTACACCCACAAAACATAAGCACAGTGCAAACCTTAATCTTTGAGTCCAATATTGGCACATAGAGCTCAACTCAGCTTTCTCCCTCTGAGATTCAGGATAGAGCTCTGCTCTGCTCTCTTCCTGGCTAATAAATGCAGGTGGAGAGTGGTTTAAGTGGACCAGAAAGTCCGGGCCGGAACCAGCCCTACCACGGTGGCTGGCAAAACCCGGGTTGGACTCTCGCTAGTCGCCTCAAAATGATCACATGCGAGCCGACAAGTATCGCCCGTCCATTGTAGCCCCTCGCATAACATCATAACATGCTGAACCCTCTCAAGTCAACATCCAGTGTGTGAGTACCCTGCAGTGGAAGATCCTCTCTTAGCATTAGTGGATCACAGGAGCTTGGGAGCAGGAGCACATGGGGCAACTAACGAGAATTCTTGGGAAAACTCCAGGTTCCGATTAGGTTTATAGTTGTTGCCTTGTTTGGGAGCAATGTCTGAAACCAACACCCCTTCATCCCTCTATGTGGCCTATGTGGCCTGTCTGATAAAAGCCAATTGCATGATTCACCTTTTGGGTGATATCAAAGCTGTCCTCTATGGCTTTCTGACATATCTTCCCTTGAGAACTGCACCCTGTTCAACTTCCTTAGACATTTGTAGGAGGGCAAGTCACCTGCCCCCAAATTTTGACGCCCCCCCCCCCCCCCAAAAAAAAGAAAGATTAGCAATGTGCTGGCAAAGATTGGACTATTTAGGACTGTAAGTGTTGGGTTAGGTGCACCAAACATGCTGCACAGTTTGAGATTGGGTAGTTTTCTTTAATCTATAGCCTAACTTTCTCATCTGTTCATCCATAGCCAGGACTGGTAAAGGAAACTATTCGCAAGGAGATTCAGCAGCTTAGAGTTGGTGGCACAGCACTTGTTCGGCCATAACCATCTACTTTGGCTTGTGTAAATCTGCTTGAATAAAGATCTGGTTTATAGCAATGTAGTAATTTGACTATATCTTCTAGTGGTTCTCCTCAATATGTCAAAAGTTTGATTATTGTTCAATATCAGTATAGTTTTTTTTTCCAATATAATTTTTATTGAAAAAAGAAAGTCCGGGAGACCATATAAAACTTCTACAGAATCTCAGTTCCAAGGATCAGGATTATGATATACACTATACACATAATCGTCAATGTTCCCTGTTCCCCGTGGGGTATGCATGGGACACAGGTGGCTACGGGTCCTCTCCATTTAATGGCCTTCGCAGTTCCCATTATGCGCTAAGAAAAGACAGTCCCTCATCTGACAAAATGAACATGTTCCATAGTCTCCATGTTTTGGAGTACTGCTCACATCTGTTTTGCGCCGTGAAGATCAAATCCTCCAATTTGTTAATTTCCTCAACTTTACGCATCCAACTGTCAATACCAGGAGGTGTCAGTTTCTTCCATAGTTCAGGGATGCATCATTTAGCTGCATTCAGCAAGTGGCGTACTATCGTTTTACGGTACAGTTTGGGTGGAATGGTGGCAACATGAAGCAAGAAGAACGCCGGGTTGTCTGGTATCACGTGTTCTGTGAATTTCTAGATGATGGTACAGACCGTCGTCCAAAAGTGTCTCAGTTTAAGACCGGACCAGAAAATGTGTAGGAGTGTGCCCTTTTCCGTCTGGCATCTCCAGCAACGGTCTGAGGTGGATGGGTAACAAATATTCAGTCTCTGGGGGGTGTAGTACCATCTAGTAAGTATTTTATAGTTGGTTTCCTGAATTTTGCTACATGTAGAGGATTTTAGAGAGAATCGGAGTATATTTTGTTGTTGAGAAGCTGTGAAGGAGCGATATAGGTCACTTTCCCATTTCTGCAGAAATGGAAGTTTGGGCTGTTCTGTGGGCATATTAACTAGTGCATATATATTAGTTAGCACTTGTGTCAATTGTCCCTCGTCTGAACAGTATTCTTTGAAAGTTGTAAGATTTCGTTCCTAGGGTCGCGGGTCAGGAAGCGAGTGCAAGAAGTGATGGAGTTGTAATGCATTCCAGAAAGGTATCTGGAATTGTCCCGGTGCTTTAGTCAACATGGATATTGACGGCCAGCCGTTTGTCTCCACAAAGTTAGTAGCATGTGTCCGCCTCTCAGTTATGAATGTCTAGAATGGGATTGTGTTAAGTCCAGGGGGAAAAGCTGGGTTCAAAATAGGAAAGAGTGGGAAATCTTGCATAGAGAAGGACAGTGGAAAGACAGTTTGATGACCTATTTGTAAAGTGTTACCTATTGTGGGGTGCGCCTTCAGTGTAGTAGTTGGTAGTGATTCGTAACACCATAAGGCTCCCTGTAAGGGTATTGAAGACTGAGTTTGCTCTATTTGGGCCCAAAGTTTGCTTTTAGCATGTCTCTCCCAATCTATGAGCCTGCCTAAATGTACTGCCCAATAATATTTACGGATGTCAGGTAGGGCTAATCCACCCAAATGCTTGGACAACATCAGAAACCTCCTAGCAAGGTGAGGTCTGGACTGTGCCCAGACACATTTTGTGAATAAAGAGGTCTAAAGTAGCTGTCTGGAATTCGTATCGGTAGGGCTTGGAACAAGTATAAAAATTTTGGGAGTATGCTCATCTTTAGCAGGTTACACCTGCCAAACCATGAGTGCATCCCTCCTCTCCACTTGTCTAATAGTACTCTAGCCGTGGAGAGTAGACGTGGAAAATTAAGATTGAATGTGCAAGCCACCTCGCTAGGGATATGTGTGCCAAGGTATTTAAAGTCACTGTCTGACCATTTGAATTTGAAATTCGACTTCAAAGTTGTCAGGGTATATGGGCTTATATTGAATCCCATGGCTACCGATTTATTAAAATTAATCTTTAAGTTGGAGAGTCTACCATAGATCTTGAACTCTCGTAATAGATTGGGGAGGGATACCACAGGATTAGCAAGTGAGAACAAAAGGTCACCAGCGTATGCTGAAATTTTATGTTGTGTGTTCCCAGTTGCCAAACCCATGACATCCGGATTCAACTGAAGTGTACATAGAAAGGACTCCAGTGATAGGGCAAATAAAAGGGGAGGGCAACCCTGGCGAGTTCCATTTGCTATGTCAAAGGAATCAGACAAAAGGCCATTGACCTTTTAGCTGAGCTGTCGGGTTAAGGTAGAGCTTAGATATCCATCGTAACATTTTTTTCTCCCAACCCCACATGGCACTGCCATCCGGAACGTCCAATTGACCCGATCAAACGCCTTCTCTGCATTTGTATCCAAAATACACATGGCGTTTGGGTTGTATCTGCTATATGTATTAAGTTAAGGGCCTTGGTGGTATTATCCCTTGCTTCTCTTGTGGGTATAAAACCTACCTGGTCTAGGTGAACTATCTCTTGTAGGTGGTTCGCTAGTCTAGATGCATTGATGTTAGTGAAGAGCTTAAGATCTATATTTAAGAGGGAGATAGGTCTGTAGCTACCACAGGCAGAGGGATCTTTGCCCTCCTTTGGTATCACAGAAATATGCGCTTTAAGCATATCTCTGGGCAGGCAAGTGTCGAAGCTCAGCGTATTAAATAGTTTCACCATGTACGGGTTCAGTATCGGTAAAAAGGTTTGGCAGTATTGTAGTGTAAAGCCGTCCGGGCCCGTGGCTTTACCTGGTTTCATACTGCCCAATGCTATCTGCACTTCCTCCTGTGTGATAATAGTTTCCAACTCATTCCGCACCTCGGGAAATGTCGGGAAAATTGCAGGAGTAGGGAGGCAGATATGTATTCCTCTGTCTACCTCTGACTTATTCTGGTCGGAGAGACAATATAGAGAGGAATAAAAATCTCTGAATGTTTGCGCAATCTGATTTGGTATAGTGACCTTAGTTCCCGAGGGAGCTGTTATTTGTGGTACGTAGGTGGCGAGTCTGTGTTCCCTAGTGGATTTGGCTAACAGTTTTCCACATTTATTGCCATGTTCATAACCGACTCTGCGACCATGCTGAATCATCGCCTTGGCTTTATAGTGCAGTAGTTCCCCTATCTCGGCATTGTTTTTTACCTCTTATCTCTGTCTCTGATTGTTATCTCTGATAGAGTAGTCTGTTTCCTTAGGCCCTGTCTCATGGGCTGTCTGATCAGGTCCGCCTGTCGGTTTTTCAGGGGGACCTGATCGTACCCTTCAGTCTACCCTACGGAGCAGCGGATATCCGCTGACATCTGCCGCTATCCGATCTGCAAAATCCAGATGGATGGTGGTCCTATATTCCATCCATCTGGCGGATCGGATATGATCGGATGAAAACGGACAGGCAGTCAGTTTTCACCCGATTTCCCCATAGAGGAGACCGGGACTGTGTCCGTTACCACTCTGCACAGCAAGCGGATACGGACCTGTGAGCTACCTGCACAGCGAGCCGATTCGGACCTGTCATCCACCTGCTCAGCGAGCGGAGACGGACCTGTCATCCACCTTCTCAGTGAGCGGAGACGGTTCTGTCATCCACCTTCTCAGCGAGCGGAGACGGTCCGGTCATCCACTTTCTCAGCGAGCGGAGACGGTCCGGTCATCCACCTTCTCAGTGAGCGGAGACGGTCCGGTCATCCACCTTCTCAGCGAGCAGAGACGGTCCTGTCATCCACCTTCTCAGCGAGCGGAGACGGTCCTGTCATCCACCTTCTCAGCGAGCGGAGACGGTCCTGTCATCCACCTTCTCAGCGAGCGGAGACGGTCCTGTCGTCCACCTTCTCAGCGAGCGGAGACGGTCCTGTCGTCCACCTTCTCAGCGAGCGGAGACGGACCTGTCGTCCACCTTCTCAGCGAGCGGAGACGGACCTGTCGTCCACCTTCTCAGCGAGCGGAGACTGGCCTGTCATACACCTGCTCAGCGGGGATCAGCGGAGCGATCCCCTGCTGAGAAAGCGGATTCCGTTCAACAGAGGCGCCTCTGTGAAAGGGGCCTTATACAACTATCATCAAAAGTATACAGATATTTTAGAATACTCTTACCAACTCATACTTAACCACTTCAGCTCCGGAAGGTTTGCCCCCCTTCATGACCAGGCCATTTTTTTGCAATACAGCTCTGCGTTACTTTAACTGACACATGCGCGGGCATGCGATGCTTTACCCAAACATTTGTGTCCTTTTTTTCCCACAAATAGAGCTTTCTTTTGGTGGTATTTGATCACCTCTGCGGTTTTTATTTTTTGTGCTATATACCAAAAAAGGCCAACAATTTTGAAAAAAAAAAAAACAATATTTTTTTTTACATTCTGCTATAAAACATACCCAATAAAAAAATGTAAAAAATCTAATTTCTTGATCAATTTAGGCCAATATGTATTCTGCTACATGTTTTTGGTAAAAAAAAATCCTAATATGTGTATATTGATTGGTTTGCGCAAAAGTCATAGCGTCTACAAATTGTGGTATATTTTCATTTTTTTTTTTTTTTACTAATAGCGGAGGTCAATGACTTATAGAGGGACTGTGATATTGCGGCGGACAAATCTGACTCCTGACACTTTTTGGGAACCTGTAACACTAATACAGTGATCAGTGCTAAAAAAATATGCATGTTACTATACTAATGATACTGGCAGTGAAGGGGTAACATCAGGGGCGATCAAAGGGTTAAATGTGTTCCGTAGGAGTGATTACTATCTATGGGGGAGGTACTTTGACTGGGGGAATGTAAAGATCCGTGTTCCTCCTGAGCACAGGATCAGCACGTTCCCCTCTCAAAGAATGGCGGTCTGCCTTGTCTACATATGCATACCTCTGTTCTGCCTTTCTCCTGAATGATCAGCAGGCATGGCGTCCACTGGGCCCGCTGATTGGCTCCCACTGTGTCCAATCACAGCAGCAGCGGGTCGCCGGCGGCATGCACGAGGGCCCCAGATCCAGAAAGTGCCAGATCACGTACTAGGAATGTGAACTGGCGCAGAGCGGCAGCCCTGCTGCAGTAAATCTAAGGTGGGCGGGTCGCAACTGGTTAAACTGGCCATAGATGGATAGAATTCTGAACGAAAAGTCTTAGGAAAATTTGTATGAAAATTATCAGAACATTTGAATGTCTTTTTTGAAATATTTTATTTTCAGTTAAGAAAAAACGTTCCATCCCGCTCCTTCAAATTTCCTTATTACTGTAGTCAAAAACAAACATCAATTTGACCTGCTAATGATTAGAAAAATTAACAAATGTTCTTGGAACATTCTTTTCCTTAGAATTTTTGTTCAAAATTCTACCCATCTATGGCTCAGGGTACAACCCCCATATAGCATTTCCATCTTTGTAGTCTGATGTATAATTCCAGTGTATTTTGGCCTTCTATATAAATTTAAAAAAAAGGATTGCCAAGCTATAGTTGCTCTGTCCCTGGCTTCTTCCTTGATCCAGCACCAGCAGTTGTCTTTTGTCAGAGTGACAGTCCTGTCATTCTGCCCATTTTCTGTGAGCCCAGCCTGTTTACTTATCTTGTAAGGGGCTCATTATCGTTCAGGCTGGGCTCACAGTATTGCAAGGCATTACATGAGGATTGGTCAGTCCTAAAAGAAGGCCTGCCACTGCTGGAGGAAGAAGGGAAAAGTCCTGTGATGTCACCAAACCAGTTAGAAGATTGCAGGAAAAAAAAGGTATGTATGGCGTTTTTTTCTTTTTTAATTAAAAAGACCCAGGGCGTGCTTCAAGGGTGGTAAAAGGCAAATAGCAGGCTAGAGTACCTCTTTAATGTATAAATATGAAATTTTCACATCCAGTTTTGTATCGCACCTGATAAAGAAACCTTGTTTAAGAAGTTTGAATTTATGTGCTTGCGTGCGTGCGTGCGTGTATGTGTCAGGGCGACAACATAGGAGCAGAGTCGGGGGTCAAGGATAGAGTGTTGTAACGCTATAACAGGAAGTGCCTGCACAAGGACTTTTAGGGCAGAATTGCTAGGTATTAAATTTAATGAATGCTGCAAATTGTAAAACTATAAAAATTACTTTGACATTACAACCTGTATAGCTAATATGAGATTTAATTATTAGATTTACAAAAATTAAGTCTATATTTTCTGCTGTATGTATAAAAATCTGCAACACTGCAAATATTGCAACACTTGGGCACTATATTGTATAGGTTTACTCCTTAAAGCAAACCTGTGATTTACAGTTGTAAGTTGTCCGAGATTATACTGCAAACATCTCTATGCACCGTATTTCCAAAATGTGCCATTGTTGCATTGTCATACTATGATCCACTCCTTCCCATCCTTCCAGCTTCTATATTGGTCTATGAACCTACCTATTACACTTTAGGGTCTATAGAAGGATAACCGCATTTGTAAGGTGCAGTCCACTGTGTTTATATAAGTTCTGGTCCCAAGCTGCATAATAAAATTCTCCTATTTTGGGGATATTGGGAGCTTTGGAAATAAAGTATCTCTTCATGCAGACATCTTGAGGTGCATGCAGTGTAATAACATGGACTAACTACTACATCACACGAGCCCATAGGTAAACCTAAAAACAGCTTGTTTACATATTCATTTCGTCTACCTGTATAGTATAATTGTAGTTTTGCTCTGCTGGTTTAAGAACACAGACGTTGTGTCCTGGCTTCACTCTTGCACTAACCAGTGCTTCATCTTATCAGGAAAATGAAATATTAACAGAACAAGAAGAACTGGTTGCAATGGAGCAGTTCCTGCGACGTCAGATTGAAACAGAGAAGGAAGAAATTGACCGTCTCCGAGCAGAAATCTCTGAAATTCAAAGGTAGTTATAATGGTTTCCATCATAAGCCAACCTGAAGTATAGAAATCTTATACAAAATGCATTTTACACTTCATGGGTGAGTTGTGTGTGGACCCGAGGGAAGCATAAGTTGCAGTATATTGAGGTGTCAATATAGGATATGGATCCATAAAACCGTAAAACATAAAGGGGTATATTCCTACTGCATGTGACTAGTCTTTAGTATAGTGTGCAAAGTGCACAATAATCAGATACTGAATGCGGTCTCATCTCTTTCTGACTTGTGCGATATTACATTAATATTTGATGTTTCTGTTGATGATGTGCTATACACCCTGCAGCCGCCAGCAGCATGGCCGGAGTGAGACAGAAGAGTATTCATCTGAGAGTGAGAGTGAAAGCGAGGATGAGGAAGAGCTGCAAATTATTCTGGAAGATCTACAGAGACAGAATGAAGAGCTGGAGGTGAGCCATTGTATACAGTAAGGAAGGGTATCTGCTGCCACCTACTGACCTCCATTCTTTTTTTTTTTTTTCTTTAAAAGTGGCTTCTATGCTTTTTTTCTTAAGAAACTCTAATCTAAGCACTGTTCATGTATCAAAATCCAAGACAAATCAGGTTCATACACTCACAAATGTTTATTTAATTTCATGTGTGTGGTAATTTATCCTTTTTAGCATGCTAAGGTATGTAGCTGAGTAAATCTGAATCAGGCAAAAATAGCTTGCCTCAGTGGCGTCACTAGGGTTGGTGTCATCTGGTGTGGTGAAACATGCCCCCCCGCTAGTGCGTCGGTGCAGCTTTCCCCCCTTAACCTGCCACAATGGATGGAGCCGGGATGGGATGGGGGGGGGTGGATGGAGCTGGGATGGAATCGGGGTGGTGGATAGAGCTGGAATAGGATCGGGGGGATGGATGGAGCCGGAATAGTGACCAGGGAATGGATAGAGCCGGTATGGGAGCGGGAAAATGGATGGGTTGGTATGCGATCGGGGGGGAAGGGGGGGGGGGTTGGATGGAGCCGGGATGGGATCTTTGATTTATGGTTGGGT
>BLSH010090329.1:1156642-1167136 GCA_018402905.1 Glandirana rugosa | reverse complement strand
GCTATATATATATATATATATATATATATATATATATTAAAAAAAAATCAAATTTCTTAATCAATTTAGGCCAATATGTGTTCTGCTATGTATTTTTGGTAATAAAAATCCCAATAAGCGTATATTGACTGGGTTACGCAAAAGTTACATTGTCTACAAACTATTTGATATATTTTTGGCACTTTTATTTTTGCTAGTAATGGCAGCGATCATCATCGGGACTGCAACATTGCGGTGGACAAAATCAGACACCTGACACTTTTTGGGGACCAGTAACACTAATACAGTGATCAGTGCTAAAAAAAAAAAAATGCACCGTCACTGTACTAATGACACTGGCAGGGAAGGGGTAACATCAGGGACGATCAGTGTTAAATGTGTTCCCTGGGAGTGCTTACTGTGTGGGGAGTGTTAACTGTGGGAAGGCAGAGATCAGGGTTCCTGTTTAGGATTACAGCTTTCCCTTGTCACAGAACGGCAATCTGTCTTGTTTACGTAGACAGATCGTGGTTCTGCCTGTCTCCCGAACAATCGGCGGGTCCCTTGGACCTTGATTGGACACAACAGGGTTCTGCCCAGAGCAGCCACCCTACTGCAGTAAATGTACGTGGGGAAGTCTGAATCTGGTTAAGGAACTACAGGGATGCCTGTGTTGTATATATATGAGAGATAAAATTGCAAATATTGCAAAAGAAAAATAATTGGGACTTTATAAATACCTAGATCGGAAAAATGACCAAAGAAGATTGGTGAGGTTAAAAAAGACCCAAGTTACCTGTGTAATGGAGGAATAAGCCATAAAACCACGAGGTGAGTGCTGCCAGACCCTGTGATCACCCCGCTCAAGAGGAGGCCGCCCATATATAGGACGCCACCACCCGACACGCCAGCAACGTCACACATGCCGGCAGAAAGAGCCATGTTGTGTCTTATTATACTAATTCAATACTGTTATATACACTATGGGATTGATGGATGGGGAATATAGCCATGCCATGCTTTATTTACCGTATTGCATGTTTATTGTATAAATGTATGATGTATATTGTATAATGTGTGTTATACTTTGTTACTTTGGATCTTTTCAATGACCATACATGTCACTTTGGATCACTCTTGTGACCATAGATGTACTATGCAATTATCCATATACAATAAAACATTTTACCTATCTTACCCGCTTATTGATATCCATCAACGGTACCATATGACAACTACATGCTTCATATAAAGTCCCAATTATTTTTCTTTTGCAATTTTATCTCTCATATATATACTGTATAGGGATGGAAGCACCAGCCTTAACAGGCCAAACCAGCTTCATGCAAAGTCCCGTTCCCCCAACCCTTTGATTTTCAATGCCTGTGTTGTAATCACATCCTGGGAGGTAACAACTTTCGCTCTTCAGTGAACCAAAGGGAATTTAAAATCCACTCTTATAATTGTAATACCCGTTATATAATTTTTATGGATTACTTGCAGCCTATTCAATACGCAGGTAAGACTACAAGGCATCTTCGGAATCGGTACTATGAGCACATTTATAGTGTGGACAAAAATTGGTCAACTAATGTGGCGCCGCACTTAACACATGCCATTGTGGGGACAAGTCAGCAAAGCGGGTCCCGGTGACCGACAAGGTCCATGTACCCATGAGGGGTGGTGAGGTCTTCTAGTTGCTATACAGGAGGGAGGTGTTCTGGACCCTCAATGATCTGAGGGTCAATAGCAGCAGCAAGGTCTTTTTTAAAGTAATTTGGATCAATCAGACACAGTTTGCCAAATCAAGAATACAGTTAAGATTTGGTGTGAGACAGGAAGAGAACATAGTTCTAGAAAGGATTGTCCCTAAAAAGAGTCGAATCTTCCACAGGTATGATAATCGCCTCACAGGTATAGAGAGCGCCATGGAAAAGCAAAATGCATTTCAAGGCATTTCCAATTTTCATACAGGAATAGCTAGAAGAGTAAATGAAAAGGAAAAGCCTTGTGCTGGGGAGACCTGGTACTGTCCAGTAGGTGAAGCTTCATGACCAAGAGGCTAGATGGCCGAAGGTGAGCAAAAAGCTGGCAGCAGAATCAAAGACTTAAAGTGTCATTAAACCCAGACTATGAAAACTCACATTATATAAAACAAACAGTCTGCCAAAAAGCCACTAAAGAATTAGTTTTGTGCAGAATGAAATATACCTGGTTGATTCTGCCTTCAGCTATATCTCCCATCTTCTCGGTGTACATTACAGGACACTTCAAATTCATAACTACTTGGGTTTATGCTGCAATGTTCAGGTGAATAGTTCAAGTTAAGGGACGTCCTGCACAAAGGCTTTTACCAAGAGATGAAAAACGATAGGTCTCTGTAACAAAGGCCAAGATATGCCTTTTGATGTTACTTAAAGCCAGAGACATCTCCACACCAGATTGGAGAAAAGCAAAAAAAAAGCACAGTATGACTGTCTGGGATGAAATGAACCAAACACAAAGTGGAAAAGGCTTTTCATGTACGGTGGTACACCCCTATCCCTCAGGATTTGGGCTTCAAGCAGCTGTGCTGTCAATGCTAGCTACCATAAAGCAGAATGAAAGATTAGCTTTTCTAATCGCCAATCTGGCCGATCTGGAGGAGCCAATGGCTCATCTGCTAAGAGATTTACAATGTCTGCAGTCCATGTTCTTTTTTGCCAAGCAAAGAGCAATCAGAAAGCAGGGAAAACTGCTCCCAAGCAGTCCCCAGGGCATCCCCACTGCAAATGCCTGAGGATCCCTGTTCTGGGACACAAGCCTGCCTAGTTTGTTGCTGGATCTGGACGCCAAAAAATCCACATCTGGAGTTAAACCCCCCCCCAGCCAGATCTCTGCAAAATCTCCAGGTGAAGGTCTTCTATTCCCTGATTCAGCTGCTGAAGGCTAGGAAAGTCTGCCTGTAACTTTCAATGCTGGGAATGTGCACACCGGAGGGGGAAGCAATGTAAAGTTCGGCTTAAGGCAAGATCATGCTTCATTCAGAGTAGCACAACTTCTTGTCCCTGCCTCATGGTTGGTGAATGCCATAGCCGTGGCATTTTGTGACTGCACCCTGATGGGGTGACCCCGAAAGAGAGACTGGGCGATTTGGCTGGCTCTACTACACTGAAGTCCCAGGATGTTGAGTGGCAAATTCTGCTATTCTGATAAACATGTTCCCTTAACAGAGATTCTCCAGAAAACCTTCCCCAGCCTAACAGACTGGCATCCATCACCAAGACCTTACAATTCATGTGAAGAAAGATCTCCCAGCATACAGCATCAGAGTGAATAAAGGGATTTTATTAAAACTTACCGTAAAATCCTTTTCTCCGAGTTCACTCACAGACGCAGCTCTTCATTGACTTGTGGGGTTTATGCTTGTCCCACTAGGAGTTAACTAGGCAGGGAAAAGAAAAGCTGGCCCCTCCCATGGGGCCGTCCTCTCTTCCCACATAAACCCTCCACATAACATAGCTCAGCAGTTTGTACACAAGCCGTACCAAAAACAGAGCACAGAGGGGTGGGTGCTGCGTCTGCCAGTGAACTCCGAGAAAACGATTTTACGGTAAGTTTTAATAAAATCCCTTTTTCTCCTACGTTCACTGACAGACGCAGCTCTTCATTGACTTGTGGGGATGTCACAAAGCTGTGTCAAAAAAGAGGGGTGGACAAACGATAACAACTGTACCCAACAGAACCTCTTAAGGAGGCGCCGGACGCGCCTACACTGCCGCCTGCAAAACTTTGCGGCCAAAAGCAGCATCCGAAGATGCTAACACATCAACTTTATAAAACTTCGTGAAAGTGTGCACCGAGGCCCAAGTGGCTGCCTTGCACACCTGTGACACTGAGGCCTGGTGTCTGAAAGCCCAGGAAGTGCTAACCGCTCGGGTAGAGTGAGCCGTGACCGGAAAGGGGGGAACCTTGCCCCGAACAGAATATGCGTGGGTCACGGTCGGTCTAATCCAGCGAGAGATAGTAGCCGACGAGGCCACCAAACCTTTGCGCGGACCCTCTGTCAGCACAAATAAGGCATCAGACTTCCGAAAAGAAGCTATAGCAGCTAAATACACTTATAAGGCCCTCACTACGTCCAAGGCATGCAACTCAATTTCTTTGGAGTGCAATGGATGTGGGCACAATGAAGGAAGAACAAGATCTTCGTTAATGTGGAAAGAAGAAACCACCTTCGGAAGAAACGAAGTTGAGGGTCGCAAGACCGCCTTGTCCTTGTGCAGGACTAGGTAGGGAGACTTGCACGACAGCGCTGCCAACTCAGACACCCGTCTGGCGGAAGTGATGGCTACCAAAAAGGCCACCTTCTGCGACAGCAGCTGTAAGGAAATCTCCCTGATTTTTTCATAGGGTGGTTTCTGAAGTACAGAAAGCATCAAGTTCAAATCCCACGGTGCCATCTGGGCCTTCACCCGAGGCGCCACATGTCGCACACCTTGTACAGAAGGTACGAATCAGTGAGTGCAAAGCCAAAGGTCTTTGAAAAAGATTCGCCAGAGCCGATATCTGACCCTTGAGAGTACTCAAGGCCAGATTTTTGTTCAGGCCTTGCTGCAAAAAGGTCAGGACCCTAGACACCACATAAGAGCGAGCGTCATGCCCCTCCGCCTCGCACCAAGCTATGTAAGCCTTCCAGGTGCGGTGGTATATCTTGCGAGAAGTACACTTGCGAGCTTTTAGCAAGGTAGGGATCACGGAGTCAGCGTCTCCCCTGTCCCTCAGTACCTGGGACTCAATAGCCAGGCCGTCAAAGCCAGCGAGGGTAAAGCAGGGTGCAAGACGGGCCCCTGAGACAGATCGTCTCGCAGCGGGAGCCGCCAGGGAGCATCTACCACCATGCGCACCACGTCGGCGTACCAAGTGCGCCGAGGCCAATCTGGAGCCACCAGGATCATTGGTATCCCCTCCGCTACCACCCTGCGTATCAATCGCGGTAGAAGTTTTAATCGGAGGGAAGGCATACAAAAGGCGGTAATGGCCCCAGGGGGCCACCAGAGCATCCGTGTCCACTGCCAATGTATCCTTCGCTTTGGACACAAAGTTCTTCACCTTGTGATTGAACCGAGACGCCATGAGATCCACGTCCGGCATCCCCCATCTGTGGCAAATCTGGTTGAACACCTCCGGGTGGAGAGACCACTCTCCCGGGTCCAGCGTCTGGCGACTGCGAAAGTCCACCTGCCAGTTTTCCACGCCTGGAATGTAAATGGCGGAGATTGCTGGAACATGGAGTTCCGCCCAATGCAGTATCAGGGCTGCCTCCGCTGCAGCTGCTGGACTCCTTGTGTCACCCTGATGGTTCACATATGCCACTGCTGTGGCATTGTCCGACTGAATTTGAATCGGACGACCCCGCAACCTCACTGTCCAGTGAGATAGACATAATCGGATTGCTCTCAGTTCCAGCACATTGATGGGAAGAAGAGCTTCCTGTGTCGACCAACGGCCCTGGGCTGAAAGATGTCCCAGAACCCCGCCCCAGCCTAAAAGGCTGTCACCACGGATGCCAATCACCCACCGAAGGGGCAGGAACGACTTCCCCTGAGTCAACGCCGAGTCCCGAAGCCACCAGGTCAGAGACGCCCTGGTCTGGGAGTTCAGGCTGATCAGAAAGTCCAAGGTCCAGGGAGACCTGTCCCACGAAACAGGATTGCTTGCTGAAGAAGCCAAGTGTGACTCTGGGCTTAAGGTATCGCCTCGAAAGTCGAGACCATGAGCCCCAGCACTCGCATACAGAATTGTAATGAAGACCGACGGTGTGACAGTAGGGACCGCACCACGGACTGCAGCGACAGGAGGAAGGAACACCTTCGCCTGCTCTGTGTCTAGAATCAGACCCAGGTACTCTAGGCGACGAGATGGAGAGACCATCGATTTCTGCAGGTTGAGCAACCAGCCGAAGTCCTGCAGCGAAGTCATGGTGATTCTCACAATCTCCTCCAGAGCCGAGGTGGACTCCGCTCGCAGGAGCAGGTCGTCGAGGTAGGCTACTACCGCAATGTCTCTCTGTCGCAGTAACCCAGGACTGGAGCTACCAGTTTTGTGAAAACTCGAGGGGCTGAAGCCAGACCGAAAGGGAGTGCCACAAATTGATAATGGAAGTCCCCCACAGCAAAGTGAAGGAAACGCTGATGCCGTGGACAAATTGGTACATGGAGGTACGCATCCCTGATGTCCAGAGTTACCAGAAATTCCCACTGATGGAGGGCGGCCACAACCGAGCGAATAGATTCCATCCGGAATTTTCGCGCCTTCACATACCGGTTCAGGGCCTTCAGGTCCAGTACTGGCCGGACCCCCTCTCCCCCTTTTTTGGGGACCACAAACCGGTTTGAGTAGAAACCTCGAAACCTCTCCGTTGGAGGCACTGGCACAATCACCCCTTGGTCCGAGAGTGCTTGGATAGCCCCGAAGAGGGGCTCCCGGCGTGCCTGCGGGAGCCCTAAGTTCGATGGGAAGATCCTGTCTGGGGGGAGAGTGTCGAACTCTATCCTGTACCCAGTGGACACTACTTTCTGGACCCACTAGTCGGGAATGCGAGCAAGCCACCGGTCTGCGAATCCCAGCAGACGTCCCCCACCCGAAGTCCGGGCGGGGGCAGCCCATCAGGCTGAGGAGGGCTTGTCCTCCCGCCTTTTCGGTTTTGCGCTGCCACTGCCGTTTCCCAGCCCCTGCAGCGGCCTTACCGGAATGGACCCCTTTTCCGGCTGCGCCCGGGGCACGAAAAAACCTCTTTTGACCCAAGGGAGGGGGCCCCTGTCTACGGCGAAACTCCCGTCTCCGGGGCTCTGGGAGGAAAGTGCTCTTATCTCCTGTGAAATCCTTAATGATCTCATCCAGTCGTGGACCGAATAGCCGTCCACCCTGAAAAGGGAGGTCTGCGAGACCTTTTTTGGACGCATGATCTCCGGACCATGAGAGTAACCAAAGAACCCGTCTGAGGATGACGGCAAAAACCGCCATTCTGGACAACATAGGCAGTAAATCCACGGCTGCATCACAAAGGTACTTGAAGCCCTGGTGCAAAAAGTCAGCCCTCTGTGGCGCATCCATCAGGCGGCCGCATTCCAGATCACTCTGGAGCTCCGCCATACGCTCAGACAGATATTGCGCCGCCAGGGCCGGCTGCAGAGCTGAGCCTGCCACCATGAAGAGCGCTTTTAACAGCACCTCTGTCTATCAGCGGGGTCCTTGAAGGAAGGGGCCCCTTCCAGGGGAATGGTCATCGCCTTATTCAGGCGAGCTGTCGGTGGGTCCACCACAGGCGACTCCCATTTTTTCCGAAAGCTTTCCTCAAAGGGATAGCGAGCGGCAAATTGTTTGCACAGTGAAAAAGAATGCTGCGGACGCTGCCAGTCACGATAAAGCATATGATCAAAAAATTGATCATAGGGATAAGCCTTGGGGGCCCTGGTGGACCCAAACATATACGCCGATGTCTGCGATTCGCCATCTTGGCTCAAATGTAGAGAGGTGCGTATTCCAGAAATAATGGCAGAAACCAGTGCTTTTTCATGCGCAGCCGCCGCCCCCTGGTCCCCTTCTCCGTCCGAGGGACCCAGTTCACCATCAGAGAGGTCCACTGGGGACCCTGTGACCCCCGAGGCCACTTCCGGATCAGAATCCTCCCATGAAGATCAAGGGGGAGGGGGATGCTTCTTAGGGGCCTGATGGGCGACATCTGCCCGGGGGAGAAACTCACTAAAGACCGTCCGCAGCTGGTCTAAAAAAGCCCCTTGTGCAGAGTGCGCCGAAGCTGAGTCACCCCCAGCAGGTTCAGCCGTATGGTCTGCCATCGTTTGAAAACACCCTCAGTAACACACACGCGAATAGTAACACTCGCGGCACCCCCACACAGCCACAGTACACCAGGGAGACCCAGGAGGACTGCACCCGCCGCCACCAGCACCCACAGGAGAGCCCAGCTATACTTGCTGTTTTGCTGCCTGTAATCTGAAGAGCTGCGCCGTCAGGAGCACCAGCGTTCCAAAGAGAAAGGAAAAAACGTCCGTAGCACGTTTTTACAGCAGCAGGGGAAACCAAGATGGCTGCCGAGTGAACACTAGAGGTCGAAACCACCTGCAGGAGAACGTGCAGTACCGCATATGGCCGCTCCGAGCGCTAGAGGGAAAGCTCCATAGGCTCCGCATGTCTGCGACTACGGCAAAATGGCGGCGAAATTCAGAAATAAATGGCGCCAACGACCGGGTGCGGTGCGGGGGGGGGGGGGGGTGAAAAAGGGGGCCCAAGTGCCCCTAAACAGCGGCTACCCAGAAAGTCGCCGGGGGGTCGTTGGTCCCCCCTCCACCCCTAAGGGAGGGGGGAACTCTCACTCACCACTCCTGTCGGGCATAGCGGGTAGCCCGACCACCCCTTCCCTTCCACCCCTACCTGAGCGGGATGCTGCTGGCCGATAGCGAAACGCCCGAACCGGACCGCAATCCGGGACTTTTCCCTGCCTAGTTAACTCCTAGTGGGACAAGCATAAACCCCACAAGTCAATGAAGAGCTGCGCCTGTCAGTGAACGTAGGAGAAATCTACAATTACAGAGCTGACATAGTCGAATGCAGACAGGATATTGATCTAAAGCGCTCTGGAGTAAAACCTGGGCATAAGGGACCGAATCAAAGGCAGCAACCATCTTCAGCATCCTCATTCGGGCCTGCATTGAGGGGCTTTTCAACAACCCTGGGACTGAAGAGACAGGCATTTCTCCTGCAAAAGCAGCACTTTCACTTGAGCCATGTCAAGGACTAAGCTTAAATACGCCAAGATCCTGTGTCAGAGCCTAAGCTGAATTTTGAACAGCACCCAATCAAGCCTGTATGGCCTGCTGAATGTTTGGTGTAAGCCTCCAAGGTCCTTACTCTCTGAGAAGCAGGTCAACTAGGTATCCCTCCCATGGTAACCCCAAGCCAACACCTTGGTAATCACTCTGATGGCTGGGGACAGGCCAAAGGGTAATCCCCCTAATTGGTAATGGTGATCCTCCACAGCGAATTTCAGAAACCATTAGCAATGCTGAAAAATCAAGAGGTGAGGGTAAACATCGTTATCCACTGATACCAGGAAATTTCCCGATAAAGCAAAGGAATGGACCAACCAGTACCCTCAGGAACTTGACACCCTTGAAATCCGGATTAGGCTGGATGTCTCCATTTGGCTTGGGAACCATAAACAGGTTGGAATAGAACTTGAACTGTATAAAAAACAGATAAGGCGTTCCAAAACAATATAGTGTGGTAGTGCAGCCCACTCTTCCTTAAGTGAATACTCAAGTGAAAATCCCATATAAAACATTGAGTGTTTGGCGCATAACCTCTAAGATAAAGTGCATTAGTTCAAAAAGTGCTGTAAATAATAATAGTCTATGCAAATCAGGCAATTGTGATTGTGAATTCATAAAATGCAATATTGATTGGCAAAAAAATATAGTTAATGAAAATAAATGCAAAAAGTGCTGTAAATATTAACCAATGTGGATGAAACTGGCACAAATGACAAAATAATGCCATGACAATTAGCAAAAAAGTTAATCAGAAATCAAATAAAAGGGGAGTCCATAACCGTGCTTTTTGAAAGTGAAGTGCACTATATACTTTCAAGATGTGCTTCACCACAAAACGTTTGCACTTACCAAAAATCAGATTGTATAAAGCCCATAGATCAAATGGAATAGACCAGCCAGGGATCAGGATAATCCAACCATCAGAAAGGATTGTTACACCAACTCTCCTCCCACAGAGGATTAGATAGTTATGTTGGAGACAAACGATAGCTCACAGTGTGCCACCATTTATTGTAAAGGGAGTTAGTTAAAAACATCTAAAAAATGGCAGCTCACATATCCTGGTGAGGATTTTCCTCTGGCACTTCATCCCCCTGAAAAAGGGGAGAAAGGGAAGAGAGCTTACATGTCCGTACCAGACCAGTGAACACCTGAGAGCTCATTTTGCCAGAAATGGCTGCAGAAAATTCCTCCCTTGACACAAAGGAAAGAGGACTGTGCCTCTGAGAAACGGTCAATACGTTAGAGTTGTTCAGACAGTTACTAATAGATGTTAGATGGTTCTGCAAGTCAGTGGTGGTGCTAATCTCACTTAGAAGGTTTAAGCTGCTACCTTACTGATACGTGTTAAAAACAAAATCAGTATCTAAAGTTTATGACTAACATATAATACAAACATGCGATCATTACTTCTTCCCCCTCCGTCAATGGGTCTTTGCGTAACCGAGTTGGACATGTAAGAGTACCAAAGTTATTTGCGAACATTAGAAGGTCGTTCTCAACGTTAATAAACCTGTGTCCCGTGAGGAAGGAAGAGTAAGTTCGTAACTAAAATGACTTCGTTGTCGAGGTAGCATAGTCATTCCATCGTCGAATTTGGAAGATTCACTCTAATCGTGGTGGTGACTGAACGTCTTGGTAGATTGTAGATAATCATTGACAGACTTGTTGAGATTGCATAACT
>BLSH010090329.1:1105600-1117438 GCA_018402905.1 Glandirana rugosa | reverse complement strand
AGACAGATTACATTCTTCATGAGATAGCTTGAGCATAACAAAAAACTGGGGAACCGCAGATCCCAGCAGGGAGCCAGGTCCTACTCCTTGCACTAGGCAGATAAAACTGAAGTGCTAGCAGGGCGGAGGGGGTTATGCAGAGTGAGGACTGCCCCCTGGGAGGGGCTAGATTGCTTTTTTGTCTGAACTGTGTTCTGCCTAGTCTACTCCTGGTAAAAGGTGCATACCCCACATGTCAAGAATAAGAGGCTGCGTCCGTCAATGAACGAAATAGAAAAAAAAAATTGTGATAGGGCAGTTAACCTTGGAGACATTGAAAGGCCCAGTCACACCAGGGCAGTCTTTTTGAGTTCCCGCTGTCAGATACAATGTGTGTGAGGGGGGGGGGGGGGGGGCTAGGAAGATTGGGGTCTCTTACATACACCAGATTTGTGTTAAAAAAAAATAAAAAAAAAAAAAAAAAAAAATACTCATCTATAGTCTGCTTTAGTTTTAGACAGCTGTTACCAGGAAAACGTGTCCCTCACATCTGTCCTGATGATCGCTGTAAAATGTCTCCTTTTGTCTTGGTGACAGATACAGGTAGTGAATCTACCCACTGCGATAGAGGAAGCAATAAAAACTTGACATGGGTAATAATCCTAGCCTAGTCTACAAAAAAAATATTGCTATATATATATATCCTTAAGTGAAAATAACATTACTGGTATGGTGTTTGTATAGGTTTCATTCAGGTATTCTACTCCCACGATCCAAAAATATAATGCAGTTACACAATACAACTAGGTCACCTCCCTGTATCAGCCTGTAAAATGGACAATAAAATGATCAGCAGCAGACTTTGCTCTCTCCTCCTGTCAGCTTGTTTCTTGCAAACACATGGGCATGCAGCACACTGGATTGACCCATAGCACTAATCTTTGCTCTCCCAGTCAAAGGATTTTACTGTACAGGAATAACTAGCTTCTCTACGATCTAGTTACCTTTCACATCTGGATCATCTATATGAGGCTCCAGGTTTTCAATCATCTCTTCAAGCTCTTTTCTAGTAGCCATGGCTATGTTAGGAGATACAGGGGATGAAACCTGTTGGACAACTGGCCTTTCAGGACTGCTTGCCTCTGCCTGACGCAATTCCAGATCAATATCAATTTCTGGGATGGGAGTCCTCCAATAATGAAAGGAATTAAATAGCTCAGTAGCAGCGCCCTCCTTACAGTCTACTTCCAGGTGCTTGGATACCTCCATGTCGGGAAAAGTCCGCCCAAGGTTGACCGAGTCATCTGAAGTCTCCAAAGTGCAATGTGAAATAAAGTTACTAGAGTAATTGCTGTCCCTAAACCGTTCATCTGCTGTATCATCCAAGTTTGTGTCTAACTTCACAGTAAAAGAAACAATGCTGCACTCCACTGAAGACTCTTCTGATAGAGCATCCGCATCTCCTTTTGCTGTATTATCGGTATTTTCTGGCAATGGCTGAGCTGATGAGCTACTAAAAGAAAATCAGTCTATTATTAAAAAAGTGGTACAAATGTAGAACGAAGAAATTCACAATCGTCTGCTGCAAATGCATGCAACATCAAACTGGCACTGAAAAAAGCAAACAGACAATAAAAGTATAAAGCTTTACTTCAAGCAATCAGCTAAATACGTAGAAGACACAAGATAGAGAAGATACTTTATTGTCATTGTATACATACAACAAAATTTATCCCAATACTCTTTACAGCAGCAATAAAACACTTCAACAAAACCACACATACATACTCCTATCACATGCCCACATCTGTTTAAACATAACAAAATATATAATGTTATCTAGAAAAAAATTAAAATTCCACATAAAATTCCTAAAACACTGTACCTGGTGGAGTTATGAACAACACAGCCCTAGGGAAAAAACTATAAACGATTAGTGTGTGTTTTAAGTGTCCTATAGCTTTTCCCTGATGGCAATGGGACAAACACACTGTAACCTGGGTGGGTTGGATCAATAATAGCTTTTGCTCACTTTTTTAACCGGCTGGCATATGCTGTGTCCAAATTCGGTAGCTCTGTTCCTATGATCCGCTGTGCTGTTTTTACCACACAAGACAGGAGCTTCTTATCCTCCACCCTGCAGCTGGCATACCACACTACAGCGCAATGGAGAAGAATACTCTTAATGGTACAATGATAGAAACAGACCAGAAGCCTTAAGTGCAATCCAGCCTGCTTCAATCTCCGAAGGAAAGAGTCTCTGCTGCACTTTTTTTCACTAGAAAAAAAAGTATTTTGAGACCATGACAACTCCTTTGTAATATGCACTCCCAAAATCATAATGGTGTCCACCCTTTCCACCTCTTCACCACCTATATATACTGGCAATGGTTGATCTTTCTTGGATAACAATGATATGATCACATGATAATAATGCAAGTAATCGCTTACTTACATGAGAGAAGTCAGATAGTCTGCCAGGAGGTCAGACTTCCTGGCAGACTGACTTCTCTCATGTAAGTAAGCGATTACTTGCATTATCATCATACGATCTTACACTATGGAAGTCTCTTTTATTGTTCTTATGAGGATCGATCGTTTATAAGAATGGCTGGATCATTTCCCGAATACAACTACTGTAGCAGCGGCATCATCCCCAGGCAGGGACGGAGGAGCCGGCTAGTGGATTATCAGGAGGGTAACACAAGGTTTTTTCCTGTGAAACCAAGTACTGCACGCACGTTGTCACATTTGAACATTCTTTATGTTATGATTTACTGACTTCACGGTGATGGATTGAGATTGGTTTATTGTCAACCAATTTACATTTATTTAATTTTGAGCATATTTATAGCATATTTGCACAATTTTAGCACTTTTACTTAGGATAGATCAGTCTTTGTGCACTTTACCTGGAGTGAAATACTCTTTTTCACATATATACTTTATGGTTCAATCAGTACAACATTTCAGTTTACATTGCTTTGCACACTTTTCACTTTGCGCTTTATAAGACACCTATTGTCTAGCAGCGCCATATCCACTAATTTTGAATTTTTTTTCTCACACCTTATATTTATTGATCATGAAAGACAAAATGAGTGACAGCGGTGTAAGTCGCAGAATGCAAATAGGCAAAGCAGCACCCAGAAGAGATCATCACTAACTGCAAGTAGCACAGGTTACTACAATGAATTTCTGTATTCTCAGAGGCACCAAGGGGAAACACCTGACTGAAGAAGCAATGGGCCCCTTCCAGCGAGAACCGAGTTAACCAACAATGCAACAACCAGGTAGAAGAGACGCTATAAAACAAGATTAAACTAGCCAAATTTTAAGATAAAACAAATGCCCAGAGGGAAGTTTGGACAACATGAAAAAAGGAACAAAAGAAAGGACCAGCTGGTCAAAATGAGAGAAGGCCCAAGTCTTAAAAGGGGTTGTAAACCCTCAAGCTTTTTCACCTTAATGCATTCTATGCATTAAGGTGAAAAACCTCCTGTGATGCACCAGCCCCCAAGAGCCCCCCTTTTACTTATCTGAACCCGGTCTTTCCAGCGACGGGGGCGAGAACACCAGCTCCAGCCAGTGTCTCGTGTCCTGATTGGATAGAGTGATAACAACGCAGCCATTGGGCTGAATCAGGAGCCAGGGCAGAGTCCTGCTGTCTGTGTCAATGGAAGCAGCAGCAGGACATGGGAGCTCGCCTGCACGAGTGCACCCAGGTAAATTGATTCTCCGTCAGGGCACTTGATGAGGGGAGTAGCCAGGAGCGCCGCTGAGGGACCCCAGAAGAGGAGGATAAGGGCCACTCTGTGCAAAGCCCTTGCAAAGAGGAAGCAAGTATGACATGTTATTTATAAAAAAAAAAAAAAAAAAAAAAAAAAGGCCTTTACAACACCTTTAATACTCATCTAGAAGCAGGGAAAAAGGATCTATAAAAGGAAAGGGCTGCCCTTCTTCGCTTTCAGTGCTGGCTTGCTCTGAAGTCATCCTGATAGGTAAACAGTGATCAGGGAAAAATAAAAAAAAGAAGGGGAGGGGTATGGTAGACGGAGATATTCAGGATTGAGGGTTCATCTATGGGGCAGGAACAGTATGCTAAGGTGAACCACATGAAAGCCCCAGGTGTCCAGACTGCAGACACACCAGAAAGAGAAGCATTCAGGGAACAGCAGACTTACTGGCAAGATCATCAGATGAAAAAGGAAAGAAAGCCTAAAAAAGAAAACCAATTCAGCCACTGCATCTAAGAATTGGTAAGCTATAATATAATAAATGTTTGCTTTTGGGGTTTAATGCCTCTTTAACCACTTCAGCCCCGGAAGGTTTTGCAGCTTTAGGACCAGAGCACTTTTTGCGATTCGGCGCTGCGTCGCTTTAACTGACAATTGCGCGGTCGTGCGACGTTGTACCCAAACAAAATTTGCGTCCTTTTTTTCCCACAAATAGAGCTTTCTTTTGGTGGTATTTGATCGCCTCTGCGTCATTTCTGATCGCCGCTATAAACAAAAGAAGAAAGACCATTTTGCAAAAAAACCCAAATTTCTTACTTTTTGCTAAAATTCAAATCCAAAAAAAATATATAAAAAAACATTTTTTTTCACCGTTTTTGGCCGATTTATATTCTTCCTCATATTTGCGATAAAAAAAATTGCAATTGGCGTTTATTGATTGGTTTGCGCAAAAGTGGCAGCGTTTACGGATGGTGAGAATTAATTTCTGGGGTTTTTATTTTTTTTTTATTTTTTGCTAGTAATGGCGGCGATCTGCGATTTTTAGAGGTACTGCGATATTGGGGGGGACATGTCGGAACATTTTGACACTTTTTTGGGACCAATGACATTTATTCAGCGATCAGAAATTTAAATGTCCACTGATTACTGTATAAATGTCATTGGCAGTGAAGGGGTTAACCTGCAGGGGGAGAGCTAGGGGTTAATAGTGTTCCCTGGGTGTGTTCTTACTGTGGGGGGGTTGGGCTAACATGGGCATGAGAGATCTAACTGATCCCAGTGACAGGGATCAGTAGATCTCTCATGCCCCACTGACAGGGCGGGGAACCGCCGTGTTTACATCGGCGGTTCCCCGTTCTTTCTCTGTTGCAGCTCATCGCGGCTCGCCGGCGGACGTCGGGTCCGCCCGAGCCGCGGGCACACTCCCCAGGAGTGCGGCGGGTGCGCGCGCGCCCCCTGGTGGCCAAATGCGAATCGCCGCTTATTTACGGCGATTCGCGCAGCGCTCCCCCACTGCCGCCGTGAAAAGACGGCGCGCGGTGGGGAAGCGGTTAAAGTGGTTGTCAACTCGTGATAACTATATAACTATATTAAGGCTTACCTGTAGGTGCCTTGCATATCTCCTAAACCTGTATGGTTCAGGAGATATGCAGTGTATGTGCTGTGCCAACGTCATGCCGGCACATGCGAAGTGAAGAAACGGCCTCCGTGCCATTACTCCACTGCGATTGTGCCGTGACTGGCGGCTCCCGTGCGCATGCGTGGGAGTGACGTCATGCGACTCCGGCCAATCACAGCGCCGGAGTTGCTGCCCCGGAAGGAAGGGGGCTGAAGATGGATGCCACCAGCACAGGGGACAGCGCTGGACATTGCAGGCTTCGTTTGTGGCTAAGTGACACATAATGGGTTACTATGCGCTGCATAGTAGCCCATTATGCTTCTACATTACAGGGGTATATTGAGGAAGTAAACCCCATCTGGGTTTACTTCCTCTTTAAGGCGAGATGCACGCTCAAGATGAGTGCCACTCTTGAAAGCAATAGACTGTCAACAGAGGACCCAGAGGGCAGGGAACTCAAACAGGCTTGGGAAGCTAGACCCTTGGCAAAAGCAAAAAATTGATGAGACAGCTAAACAAGCAGTTCTTTTGTAAAGGAAAGAAAGATGGTAGTGCGCTGCTATGTGATAGTAAACGGCCTGGTTGCTGCTTCCACTGGATGTATGTCATACAAACAGTAAGGTGGTAATTTAAATAGTATGGATGCGCTACCAGCTCATAAATATAACAAACGTGGCTAAGCGGATAAATACTGCTGATTCTAATTATGAGTTCACAATTAAGATGCCAAAATAAAAATAAAAGAAAAAACTTGTCACACTTAATAAAAAATAATTAATTCTCCCCGTAATTAACAAAGTGCTAAATTAGTATAGTACACACATTGTGTGAATAATTCACGCAGTAAAGGTTAAGTATTGTCCAATATGTGGAAAAAACAAACGTCCTCCTATAATAATGTCAATAATGATTTAATATTGATTGATCTTCTTTCCGTGCAACTTCTGTGATCCTTCCTAACGATGTGCAAATAAACCAACAAAGTGCAAGGTGCTCCCTTCACCAGGTGAATTGGACTCTCACCTTAATTTGGGACCCCCACTCGGGTCAATTCAAGTTTAGGATGTGTACTGCTTCTCTTGTTTGGATGAAAAAGAATTTAAATGAACCAGAACTCTTCAAAGTGCTAACCGCACATAGGCTGGAATAAAAGTGCTAACCGCACATAAGGACACGTGCTAATCGCGCCAGATAGACTAAATGTGCTAATCGCACAGACACTAGATAGCGATGCTAATCGCACCAGAGAGATGATTAAAAATTACCAACTGCACAGGACAGGATTGAAGGGTGTTTGTGTTGAAGTTTCCCGCACATAGTGTTTTTTTTTATGCTGGAAGGACTATTCAATCAGGTCCTGTGCGGTTAGCACTTTTTAATAATCTCCCTGGTGCGATTAGCATCGCTATCTAGTATCTGTGCAATTAGCACGTTTAGTCTATCTGGTGCGATTAGCACGTGTCCTTATGTGCGGTTAGCACTTTTATTCCAACCTATGTGCGGTTAGCACTTTGGATGAAAAAGAATTTAAATGAACCAGAACTCTTCAAACAAGAGAAGCAGTACACATCCTAAACTTGAATTGACCCGAGTGGGGGTCCCAAATTAAGATGAGAGTCCAATTCACCTGGTGAAGGGAGCACCTTGCAATTTGTTGGTTTATTTGCACATCGTTAGGAAGGATCACAGAAGTTGCACGGAAAGAAGATCAATAGATATTAAATCATTATTGACATTATTATAGGACGTTTGCTTTTTCCACATATTGGGCTATACTTCACCTTTACTGCATGAATTATTCACACACTGTGTGTACTATACTAATTTAGCACTCAGCACATTATGTTAATTACGGGGAGAATTCATTATTTTTATTAATACTTTTATTAAGTGTGACAAGTTTTTTCTTTTATTTTGACATATTAATTGTGAACTCCTAATTAGAATCAGCAGTATTTATCTGCTTATATTTATGAGCTGGTAGCGCATCCACACTATTTAAATTATTAAACAAGCAGTTCATTTTCAGAGGTTTTCTGAACTACAGAGGGTGACCTGAGCACCCAAATGATGAGGAGGGTTCACTGCTTAGGGACCCAGCTGAATGAACAAACCGCTCATCACTTGAGGAAGTGGGGGCACACCTTCATGCAGAAGGGGTGCCAAAGGAGTGAGAGGATCTCTGGCTATGAGCCCTGTGGAGTAAGAAACAGGATTTAGCGCAAAAACTGCAGCAGATGGAAAAGTAGTAGGCGGTTTTTTCAACCCCTCCACAGACCTGTTGCATTGATGCAGGAGCATTCCTTAATCACCAGTGGCATTGCCAATGACAGTGTCAAAAACAAGCTTGAAGAGACAACATCCCCAAGGTAACTAAATTAGGCATTTCCCTGATGCTTTTGGCTGGCATCCTGAGTGCACCACACATTTGTGCAGACATCAGAGTGGCAACGTGTTTAACACTTCTGCTTGGCAGCACTAAGTTTACCAGGTCGAATCTCAACCACGACACTACCTGCCTGGAGTTTAGAACAGAAAAAGAGCAGCGCCAATCTAAGTGCAGCAGTATAAAAACATCTTTATTAGAAAGACAAATGACAACTCACAGGATAAAAGCGTTGTCAGCACATGTATGGAAATAGGCCTTATGTAGTGGTTCATCTACTCCTTCAGGACGGGCTGCAGGCAGGGAAACACTGGTGGCCGCTGGTTCCGGCTGAGCTGGAATGATTGCCTGAGGAAGGAGCATGAATGCTCAGAACGCGAGCACCTCCCACTCCACCCTGCACCCAGTAGTGACGTCAGCGGCAGTCCCTGAGCCCCATCTGAGTCTCTGGAAGTGCTGGAAGCCACAAGCTCAGCTGGAACCAGAGGCCACCAGTGTTACCCGCCTGCAGCCTGTCCTCCTGAAGGAGTGGATGAACCTCTACATAAGACCTACTGCCATACGTGCACTGACAATGCTTTTATCTTGTGAGTTGCCATTTGTCTTTTGAATAAATATGTTTTTATACTGCTGCACTTAGATTGGCATTGCTCTTTTCAGAGCCTGCAGCCTTCTAAAGCCAGCATTTTGTCTTCTGAGACTGCAATACACACCTTGGACTGTCCACCCATGGTCCACGGATGAAAGACAGATAAAGTGCCCCCACATTCTCTCCATCCAGCTTCCAGGGCGCACAAGAGGTTATATATGTTTCTCCTGCCTGGAGTTTGTATGTTCTCCTTGTGCTTGTGTGTGTTTCCTCCGCGTACTCCAGTTTCCGGCTGGGGCATGCTTAGAACCTCTGCAGGTAGGTTGTTACAGTAACTGGCTACAAACATACAGCAAGTCTATTGTGGCTATGGAGGTCCCTGTGGAAATGAGGAGGCTGCAGCCTCGCCTGATGGAGCTGGAAGAAACTGATGTAGGTATTGGCTCCCTCTAAAGATACTGGGTAAAAGCTCCTAGAATCACTGAGTATGGGCAGAGGTTACCCATGGCAGCAGTGATACCCTCTTAGGCTCAATTCACATCTACGCATGTTGCTTTTGACCGTTTCTGCAGTGCTTTTTGATGTGCTTTCCGCAGTTTTACCACAATTTGTGCTTTGCTTTTTTTATTTACATTCATTTATATAGCCAGTTTCAAAGAAGCAGCCTGGGGAAACCAGCCGCTGCTTCCTTAACCACTTGCCGACCGCCGTCTGACGGCGACAAGATGGCACGATATCGCAAACCACCATCATATGACGGCAGCTGCGAGATCTCACACTGTCAGCGTGCACCGGAGGCGCGCTGTGTACCGGGGGAGCCAGGGAGCGGGTAGAGTGAACTTGATTGCCGCCAGCTACCCGCGATGCCCCCCCCTCCCGCAGTGAAAGAACAGAGGTCCGTGTAAGTAAACATTTAGCATGCAAAATAAAACGGACGTTCTGTCGTCCGATTTTCGGATCGTGTGTACGGGGCATAAGAGCGCCCCTTTCAGGTTAACCCCTTCACTGCCAGTGGAATTTACACAGTAATCAGTGCGTTTTTATAGCACTGATCGCTGTATAGATGCCAATGGTCCCAAAGAAGTGTCAAAATGGTCCATGTCCGCTGCAATATCGCAGTACCGATGAAAAATCGCAGATCGCTGCCATTACTAGTAAAATAAATAAAAACCCCATAAATGAATTCTCATGGTTTGCAAACGCGGCAACTTTTGCGCAAAGCAATCAATAAACGTGACTGCGATTTTTTTTTTACCAAAAATATGAGGAAGAATATAAATTGGACAAAACCGATGAAAATTTTTTTTTTTTTGGATTTGTATTTTAGCAAAAAGTAAGAAATTAGTTTTTTTTTTTTTTTTCTAACTTGTCGCTCTTCTTTTGTTTATAGCGGTGATCAGAAATGATCAAATACCTCCAAAAGTAAGCTCTATCTGTGGGGAAAAAAAGGACGCAAAATTTTGTTTGGGAACAACGTCGCACGACCGCGCAATTGTCAGTTAAAGCGACAGTGCCGAATTGCAAAAAGTGCTCTAGTCCTAAAGAGTGAAATCCTTCAGGGGCTGAAGTGGTTAATAACCGTTGAGTCATCAGCTGACAAAGTAAAAAAAAAAAAGCCAGCAAAAAAATAAATGTGTGAGAAAAAACAAAAAAAAAAACCCCGGCGTGGTGTCCTCCATGTCCATACCACGCTAAATTAAAAAAAAAAAAAAAAAAAGGCGCGGGGTCCCCCCAAAATTTACTGCTAGACCCTTATCCGAGCATGCAGCACGGCAGGCCAGGAAAGGGATGAACGAGCACCCCCCCCCCTCCACCAGATCCATATCGGGCCGCATGTCCTCAATATGTGCCCCCCAAGTGAATCAGTAGGCCGGAGTGAGAAGCGGGGCAGACGACTACCACATTTTAAATAAAGGACTTGTCAAAAATGGTCTATTGTCTTTTGTCACACTACAATACTTTTTTTTTGATGAATGGGTAGGGGTAGTCATTCACATGGAGGGGTGGGATCTGGAGGGGCTTCCAGATTCTGATAAGCCCCCCACAACCACTGGCCAGGGTTTTGGGGAAGATATCCTTGTCTCCATCATGGGGACAAAGGTGCTTTGAGGTGGGGGGCACGGGCGGCCTGGTATGATTCGGGGGGGGGGGGGGTGCGCACTCGCTCGCCCCCTCCCTTTCCTGACCTGCATGATCAGATAAGGGTCTGGTATATATTTTGGGGGGATCCCACGCCTTTTTTTTTTTTAATTTGGGGGTGACCCCTCAAAATTCATACCAAAGGGCTCATCAGTTAAGGACGCGGCAGCCGGCTTCCTGGCAGGCTCCTTAGCAACCAGCCATATACAGTGCGCAAGTCTATTACATGTAAAAAACTGCATTTTGTGTGAAAAAAGTCCCCAACCTTTTCCAAAAGTGCAGTCACAAAAAAAACACAGTGTGAATGGAGCCCTAGTAAAGACATGTTGCTTCCCCACAGTGGTAATGCAACTAGGTTTCAGGCAGCCAGATGTGAGCAATGCAATGGAAAGCGACTGGACATCCATATGGTTTTTCAGAAGCAGGATATGCAGCAGGATGCCGCTTCCTCCAGGCTGAATGGCAGGTACTGAACACACACATCACTGCAATGGATGAGGTCAGCCCTCAATTCCTCAGCCTTAATCTTTAAAGGCATAAATCAATGGTGATGACAGCAGTGAGGTAGTTGCCAGTGGTTCTGCCCAGCCAGCCTTAATAAATGAAACTTTAGAGATACGGTGAAAAACCTGGGACTGTGCCACGGGTCTGGACTTGGGAAGGGCTCTACGGCTAACACATTACTCTCCGGCCAGGAAAGCCCTACAACGCACAGCTGCTGTTCAGATTGTTGCTATGTAGAGACCAAATCAAGTAGCGGTATAAGCAAGCAATCGTGAGTAAAATCATCAATATAAAAAAAAAACACACCAGCAGTATAGCAAAAAATGTTGAAGTCATCAAGGTTAGAAGGCTAGCAACAATTCGTTCGATTTTCTTTTTTTTTTCTAGTTGAGCTGTTTGCCAGTGTCCGAACCTCCTGTTTGTGTCAGCATATCTGGACTAGGAATTCCTGTGTCCCTCAATGGCTGAAAAGAAAAATAGCTTCTATGTCCTGTGGAGATCAAAACTGAATGACAGACCAAACAAAAAAACAAAAAATTCCCCACATGGAAACGTGGTAGTAGCAAGGATTAAAATGGATGTAAACCCAATTCATGAAATTTGAGCAGGACACATCCATCTGTAGTGTTGTCTTATCTCAGCAGGGAACTGGAAACTGGACTAAACTTTTCAGGATTTAGGGCAAGATGGATAGAGCCAAATATGGGGCAACTCACAATTACCTTTGCATAACAACACGCATTGACAGTATATGACGTGTTGTGTCAACTCGTTTTTTAAGACGGATCAGAACACATCACAATCATGTAAACAAACTATATGTATGTGTGTGTATATATATATATATATATATATATATATATATATATATATATATATATATAAC
>BLSH010090329.1:1083284-1104902 GCA_018402905.1 Glandirana rugosa | reverse complement strand
AGCTCCGTAAGAATCCTGCATTATCCTGCTTTCCCTTGCCCATACAGCTTCACAGACACCCCGCAAGCCGATCTGCAACTGCCGCGCTCGATACCGATATCGGCAATGCCTTCCAAGCGTGGCTCAGCCGCACAGACTCCTCATAAGCAGTTGGGATCCCCGGCGGTCTCGTGCTCGGACGCCATCTTGGCATGCAGGCTGCAGACTCTCCTGGCAGAGATGGACCTCCCAGCGGGCCAGCCAAGGGGAGCAGAGTCACCAGCTCCACCGTAATGTGCAGACACTACACTAATATTGCAAGCAATCGAACAAAGCAAGTCCTCTATGCTGTTTAGGATCGACCATATATCAGAGGAATGTGCCCTGATTTGCAATGATCTAGATAAAATCAGGGGCAGATTCACAGAAGCAGAGACTCGCGTGGCTGCCATGGAAGATGTCTCCGCCCGCCACGATCAATCTCTGCAATCAACGCAGCAAAAAAAAAAAAAAAAAAACGGTTCTCACAGCCAAAGCGGGTGACACTGAAAGAAGGTATAACGTGCGGGTCTTAGGCTTGCTAGAAGGATCAGAGCTCCTGGATCTCTCTGATCTGTCTCCCACCTATGTAGTAGAACATGCTCACAGAGTGCCAACGGGCCACAGAATCCCTGGAACCCCTCCTAGACCGGTTCCTGAATTACAGGGACATGATTCTCTCTGAGGCCAGGAAACATCCGGATCTAGTGTACCAAGGCTCTACAGTACATTTTTCCCAGATTTTTCTGCGGAGCTACAGAAGAAAAGAAAATCATTTAATGACATCCGTGCTAAGCTACGCACAAGAAATATACCCTACAGCAGGGTTTCTCAACCCGTGGTACGCGTACCCCTGGGGGAACGTGTACCACGGGCAGGGGGTACGCCTCACAGAGCTGAGTGAGACTTCACTCTCGCTTCTGCTGCGGCTGCCTCCTTCACAATTCAGATCGTCGCTGCCACCCGGAGACTGACAGTCTCTGGGCGGCTTAGCGGCGTGTGTGTGTGTGAGAGGAGGAGGGGGATTCGAGGAAGGCAGAGGGTCCTGGAGGCAGGGCTCTTCAGCCGCAATATGTCGGCACGCAGCTCGCCCTCACTCATTTCAGAAGCCCGCCACGGCTTCTCTCTGCTTGCTGCCCAGGAGGGGAGGGATGCCTGATGGGGGGTCTGCACTAAAGCACTGCATTGATGAGGCTGCATTTGGTGGTCACTGCATTCAGGAGGCTGCATTTGGTGGGCACTACACAGGTAGTGTCCTAGTTCTGCTCATACCTTCTCCCAAGCATAGTGCCTCCTCATCTGCCGCAGGTTGCTCGCCTGTACGCTAGGGGAATAATATGTGCTTTTAAGGTGTCAAGTTATCTGTCTGGCATTACATAGTTACATAGGATGGCTCTGTCTGATATTAAGTTGGTTTCATGGAACATACAAGGCCTCAACAATACGTTCAAACTCTCCCCATTATTCAAATTTTTAGCTTCTTATAAACCATCTTATAAGCCCTACGTAGAGCCTGGGTGAGGCAGGCCTTTCATGCCACCCACTCCAATTATTCTAGAGGTGTGGCCATCTTAATTAATAAATCCCTACCATATAATGTTGACAGGGTCATCACTGACCCAGGAGGAAGATTCATTATTTTACTGCTGGAAATCCAGTCGGTTTTATGGGCGATAGTGAATGTATATCTCCCTCCCCTAGCAGACCTTGCCATACTGTACTCCATATACGAAAAGGATGCCCCTCTCCCATCCACTCACAAATTATAGCTGGAGACTTCAACTCTATTTTGGACTCCAGTCTCGATACCTCTAATCCTCATCGAAGTGCAACCCAAGACTTCGCTCATTAGGCGGACACCTCTGGGCTCAGAGTTATGGCGCTGGAGGCATGCAGAGTCTAAGGTGTTTTCCTATTTATCCTCCACGCACAAGTCAGGATCCAGGATAGATCTGGCCTTTGGCAGCTCTCAGCCGCTTCTAAAACTCTCTGGGCCTCGTACCTTCCAGCTGGGCTATCAGATCATGCCCCACTTGAGCTGTGCATCCGAATGGGAGCTCGTAGGGATCCGGGCACTTGGAGATTGGCCCCTAATTGGATTCAGTGAGTGTCTCTGAAATAGTTATGCCATAAATGGATTTATATTGGTCTATCAATGATGGTATGGGATGCCTTTAAGGCATCAACAAGGGACACCTATATTTCGGCCATTAAGGCCTCTAGGTCAGACTGTAAGGTGGATACGGAGACTGGAGGGCTGGAATACAGGGGCTTCTGCCTCCTTTGCTGACCATCCTTCTCAAGAGAACTTCCTCCAACTGGCCCGGGTCAGAAGAGAACTGACCCTACACTATACATGCTAGCTAATTTAGTGACAGAACCACAGTAGCACACTGTAACCCCCGAATTACTGACTGGCACTGGTAACAGAGTAAACGACCCCGAATCAAATTCTGCAGTTTTGGTTCTTTTTTCGGGGAATTCTACCGACAGCTGCAGACAGCTAGAGGGGCTGACGCTACCGGTCCTGTCGGAGGTTGAGGTGCTGGATAAGCCAATATCGTTACTCGAGGTCGAATCGGCCATTGCCTCGCTTCCTCCCTCAAAAAGACCCCGGGCTGGATGGCCTTCCTGGGGACTGGTATAAATACTACACAGCAAAATTGGCCCCTAAGCTTCAATAATTATTTTCTCAGTACTTGGAGACTGGTGCCCTACCACCCTCAATGTATCCTGCCCACATAGTCCTCCTTCCCAACTCGGGGAAAGACCCGAAACATTGTGTATCCTATCGGCCCATTTCACTATTAAATTATGATTTCAAGATTCTGGCCAAGCTGTTAGCAAATAGATTGGTGAAAGTGCTGCCTGGTTTGATTGACATTGACCAAACGGGCTTCATGCCGGGCAAGTCAACCGATATTAAAGGAGAGTTTTCACCCACCTCCAAACCCAATCTTCCTCATCCCATAGCAAGGTGCTGGTGGCCTTCGATATTGAGAAAGCATTTGACATGGTAACATGGCACTTTATGCTTGGAACCTTACGAGCTTTCAGTTTTGGTCCCTCTATCAGTAAATGGATTAACATTCTATACCAGTCTCCAACAGCGCAAATCAAGCTAGGTGGCCTTCTCTCTGCACCCTTTCCAGTTGAACAGGGCACGAGACAGGGCTGCCCCGTCTCCCCGTTTGTTTGCCCTGGCCATGGAGCCTCTTGCTGAGGCCTTGCAGTGGGCAGAGATGGTGAGAGGAATCAAAGTTGGAACAATTGTTGAAAAACTTGCTTGTATGCAGAAGACCCGCTAATAGTTCTCAATGATCTGGGAGCCTTGCTTGTGGCTGCCCTGCAGATTATATCCGACTTTAGTGCCTTATCAGGGCTGAGAGTCAACTGGGACAAATCTCATATTCTGTCCATTGACCCTGCAGGCCGGATCCCACGCCGATGCTTCAATTCCATTAAAATGGGTCACCTCCCTCACATATTTGGGCATTATTATTACCTCTAGTCTCTGACAATGCTTCATTAAACCTCCATCCTCTGCTGACCCAGCTCAAAGCGAGGCTCAAGGCCTGGGACAATCTTCCTTTATACTTAATTGGCAGAATTACCCTAATCAAAATGAAGGTACTGCCGAGTTTCCTTTATGCTCTGAGATATTCCCCAATTTGGATCCCTAAGGCCTTCTTCACACAATTTGAATCAATCATTTCCTCCTTTTTATGGAGAGCTAGACCTCCTCGAATAAGCAAATCTACCCTCAAGTGACCCTGGTTGGAAGGGGGGCTAGCTTATCCTGACCTGCAGAAGTATTTCTATGCTGTCTTATTAAACCATACACACAATTGGGCAATTTCAGATGACTAATGCTGCTGTTGTGGTGGAGACGGCCTGCTTGGGATCCTTTGAGTCATTGAGAAATGCATTGTATAGAGGTGTCAAAGTTCCTTATCCTCTCACCCGATCAATGAAAACAGTTATTGAAGCTTGGCAATTAACAGTATGCAAACATAGGACTGACCCCCTCACTTGGTCTCCCAGCACTCCACTGTGGCTCAACCCATAACTTCCCGAATTCTTTACAGTCCCAGATCCCGGGTTTTGGGCGTCACAGGAATCAAGCGGTTGGAACACATTTATGTCAATGGCAGCTTCCCATCGTTTGTGAGTTAGAGTCCAAAGGACTCCTTGAAAGAATCAATTTTAGATACATTCATATCCGACATCCGTTCACGACACAATTTGGGTCTCAACCAGTTCTCCTAATTCAGTCAAACCTTGAAACTGTTCTGAACGAGGAATTACTCTGTAAACCAACTTCCACAATTTATAAGGCTCTACTTGCCTCGGTCCACTTTGGATTAGAAACTTTGTTTACTAAATGGAAGGGTGAAGCTTCGGAGTTGGACACGGAGGATTGGGAGGAGATCTGGGGATATCCCTTCGAACAATTAATCTCCTCCAGAGACCGCTTAATTAAATTCTCCCTCTCTGTAACTCAGTTACCTACTTACCCACATGGTTAATACATCTAATATTGTTTAAATCATTTTTACCACGATCCGAGTGATCTTCATTTATACATTTTTACTTTTGTTGTTCCAGTTTCATGTGGGTTATGGATCATGGGGGATGTTGAGGAACACCTTTTGAACCTTCCACCCGCCACGCCCACCTCCCGTCCGCCTTGGTTTGGCCGCTGACCTCTCCGTCCCTTCAGCTCCCGGTGGAGGCCCTGCCTGCTGCCCTATTTGGGAGTTGTGCCCCAGAGTCTGCACACAGGTGTAAGTATGGGGTGGCCGTTTTGTGTCCCCTGCTTAACTCCTTTACCAATACCACATTTATCTACCTGGTACTCTGTTTTTAGATATGCACATCCCGGGGAAGCGAGCTAAGCTTGCGAAACGCGTCAAGAATATAGATGTACAAGTTTACTGATTATAATATACCTGCCAATACTCATATTGGCATTATGATTGTATGCAACTCTGTGCCAGGCTGTTTTCCATGACTATCACTTGTATGCTTATGCATTGTTTTGATATGTATCCCTTAATTAAAATTTAAGGTTTTACACCGAGCTTACACAACACCCTACAAATTGTCTAGGATTTACCCTGATGCCCTCTCTTACTGTTGGAAGTGTGGGGAGCACAATGCAGATTTTAATCATATGTTGTGGGCCTGCCCCGGAGTTCAGGCCTTTTGGGAGGCGTCACTAGCTTCATTGCCTCGCTAACCGCGATAATTGTCCCTAGGAGTGTCATGGTCTGCTTGCCAGGCCTGGTGGGCCCCTTGGCCAATCGCTGGGAAACCACAACCCTTATTGGATCATTATTGTTTTAAGCTTTAATTCTTAAATGTAAACAATCTGTAGTGCCCTCTCTCAATAATTGGAAATCTCTGGTTAATTCTGCAGTACCATTCTATAAAATCGACATACTACGCCAAGGGTTGTCCAGCCAAATTTGAGAAAATCTGGCACATTTGGCTTGAAACAGACACGTCCAATGCCACACAGTAAATATTGGTTCATCACTACAATGTCGCCTTGCACCTACTCATGATACGTCACTAGATTCATGATTCCCTTAGCTATACTTTTTGCTGCCAGCAGTATGCGGTATAATATAGAGGGCAACCAGGCAAATTAGTTGGAGCTACATCTCCTTCCTTGATACTCCGCTAATCCGAAGTGTGAGCAATTTTTGATGTTGTTTAGGTTTTAGGGCTCTTTCACACATACGGTCCGTTTGGGTCCATCTGTCAGTTTTTCAGGCGGACCCAAACGGACGCTCCATTGTGCTCTATGGAGCGGCGGATGTCAGCGGTGACATGTCCGCTGACACCCGATCCGCCAGAAACAGACGGATGGAAGCCCTATTTTCCATCCGCCTGGCGAATCGGATGAACATGGACAGACGGTCCGTGCTCATCCGATTCTCCATAGAGGAGAATGGAGCTGTGACAGGTCAGTCTCTGCACGGAGTGCAGAGACTGTCCTGTCATCCGTCGGCTCAGTGGGGATAAACGGATGTATCCCCGCTGAGCAGCGGAGCCCGTCAAAACGGGCTCCGCATGTGTGAAAGGACCCTTAGTTGTGCACAATAGTTTATTTGTGTTAGAATCTCAAGCTGGGGTATGCCCAAAGGCTTTGTTTTGTAAATCTTTCCAAAATTTGGATTAAACAGAGATTTTATAAAAAAAAGAAATTGGTAAAAAAAAAAAAAAAAAATCTAAGTTTTCTTCAAGTGGTATTAGTGACTAGTCCTTTAGGCACTCTTTATTAGGCTTAAGAACAGCTATTATACAGAACTAATAAAACATTACATAATGGCTATAGTTTTAAAAGTGGCACCTAAAACATGCCACAAAAATAAAACCCTGAACGGAGTGTGGGGTTTGATTTTTTGTTTTATAGCTCCATCCTCACAGTTTACATAAACATTATGAGGTCAAGGTTTAGTTCAAAGCACATGGCAATAAAAAATGGTTCACGTACCTCTCACCAGTTTCACTTTGTTTTACATCCTTGCTGTTTTTACATTCTTCTTCCTTGAAATACTGACCAGAGCAAGATGGGTTTGCAAAAGTTGATATAAAAGGCCCAAGGGATTGAAAGGCAGCTTGGCGTACCTAGGATACAAGTCATAATCACCATCAAAACTGGCAAAAAGTACTTGTTTCTCATGGAAAATGGATGGAAAATGTATATGCTTATTGATTAAGGATTGTAGTCATCACCCACTTCAATGTAACAGTGATGCTCACTTTTTTGTTAATTTTACTTTCTTTTGTACTAACTTGAAAAAAAATTCAATAAAAAGTAATTGTCAAAAAAGTCAATGGTAACAATGCTATGGGCCCAATTCAAAAAGAGGACCTGTATGTGTAGCCTTACGATTGTAATTTTCGAGTGTTAACTAAAAGTACCGGTCAAGTTTCTGAAAATAAGGGGTTGTTTTCAGCCTTGTGAAAAGCATTTTGCCTACAGAACATATACATGCTTTCTAAGAAAAAAAAAAACCTAGGTTACCTAAAGGCAACTCCAGTTAAATTATTCAGCTATCCTTACATATCCCTATACAGGATATGTATCCTGGTTTCCAAATCTAGAAAAAGGGATTTTATTAAAACTTACCATATATACTCGCGTATAAGTCGACCCGTGTATAAGCCGACCCCCTACTTTTGCCCAAAAAATATGGGAAAACTTATTGACCCGCGTATAAGCCTAGGGTGTGAAATGCAGCAGCCAGAACACAGGGACAGGGAGCCAGAACACAGGGACAGGGAGCCAGGACACAGGGACAGGGTGCCAAGGGACAGGGTGCCAGGACACAGGGACAGGGTGCCAGGACACAGGGACAGGGTGCCAGGACACAGGGACAGGGTGCCAGGACACAGGGATTTTAATGCCAGGACACAGGGATTTTAATGCCAGGACACAGGGATTTTAATGCCAGGACACATAAGGGATGAGTAAGGTAGTTTAGTTTCACATTAAATAGAGCTGTGCTGCTTCTAAGAGCCGTTCTGTGCTTTGTAAGTGTGATTAAACACATTGGAATGCAGAGAATGCAGAGAGAGCTGCAGCTCTTCACGGAGATCAGGAGGTGGGCGGGACTGAACAGCTAACAGCAGCTTGTCCGCCCACCTGCCGACATAAAGCTGAGAATCTGACACCTCTCTCAGCATTCTCTGCATTCCAATGTGTTTAATCACACTTACAAAGCACAGAACGGCTCTTAGAAGCAACACAGCTCTATTTAATGTGAAACTACTGATCACCGCAGACACTGACTCGAGTATAAGTCAAGGGGGTCTTTTTCAGCACAAAAAATGTGCTGAAAACTCGACTTATACCCGAGTATATACGGTACCGTAAAATCCTTTTCTCCTATCGTTCACTGACAGACGCAGCTCATAACGTGTGGGGTTTATGCTCGTCCCACTAGGAGTTAACTAGGCAGTGAAAAGAAACAGCTGGCCCCTCCCATGGGGGCCGTCCTCTCTTCCTACATAAACCCCCTCATAGCATAGCTCTTCAGTTCGTACACAAGCCGTACCAGAACAGAGCACCGACGGGTGGGAGCTGCGTCTGTCAGTGAACTCGGAGAAAAGGATTTTAAGGTAAGTTTTAATAAAATCCCTTTTTCTCCTATTGTTCACTGACAGACGCAGTTCATCATAACATGTGGGGACATCCCCAAGCTGTGTCAAAAAGAGGGGTGGGTAAACGCTAACAACAGTACCCTCTGTACTGTACCTCTAAGGAGGCGCCAGACGCGCCTACACTGCCGCCTGCAAAACTTTGCGGCCAAAAGCAGCATCCGAAGATGCAAACACATCAACTTTATATAACTTAGTGAAAGTGTGAACTGAGGCCCAAGTGGCCGCCTTGCACACCTGTGACACTGAGGCCTGGTGTCTGAAAGCCCAGGAAGTGCTAACAGCCCGGGTAGAATGAGCCGTGACTGAAAAGGGGGAACCTTGCCCCGAACAGAATACGCATGGGTCACGGTTTTTCTAATCCAATGAGAAATCGTAGCCGACGAGGCCGCCAATCCCTTGCGCGGGCCCTCTGGCAGTACAAACAAGGCATCAGCTTTTCGAAAAGAAGCTGTAGCAGCCAAGTACACTCGTAAGGCCCTCACCACGTCCAAAGCATGCAACTCAAACTCCTTTGGGTGCGATGGGCGAGGGCACAATGAAGGCAGAACAATATCTTCATTAATGTGAAAAGAAGAGACCACCTTCGGAAGGAAGGAGAGGGTCGCAAGACCACCTTATCCTTATGCATGACTAAGTAGGGAGACTTGCACGACAGTGCTGCTAATTCAGACACCCGTCTGGCGGAAGTGATGGCAACTAAAAAGGCCACCTTCTGCGACAGCAGTTGTAAGGAAATCTCCCTGATATTCACATAAGGTGGTTTCTGAAGAACAGAAAGCACCAAATTCAGATCCCACGGAGCCATCGGAGTCCTCACCCGAGGCGCCACATGTCGCACACCCTGTACAAAGGTACGAATTAACGAGTGCGAAGCTAAAGGTCTCTGAAAGAGAATCGCCAGAGCCGATATCTGGCCCTTGAGAGTACTCAAAGACAGTTTTTTGTTCAGGCCCTGATGCAAAAAAAGTCAGGACCCTAGACACGACATAAGAGCGAGGGTTATGACACTCCGCCTCGCACCAAGCTATGTAAGCCTTCCAGGTACGGTGATAAATCTTGCGAGAAGTACACTTGCGAGCTTTTAACAAAGTAAGGATTACGGAGTCGGCGACTTCCCTGTCCCTTAACACCTGGGACTCAATAGCCAAGCCGTCAAAGCCAGCGAGGGTAAAGCAGGGTGCAAGATGGGCCCGAGACAGAAGATGGTCTCGCAGCGGGAGCCGCCAAGGGGCGTCTGCCACCATTTGCACCACGTCGGCGTACCAAGTGCGCCGAGGCCAATCTGGAGCTAATAAGCTATCCAGCGTATCAATCACGGAAGCAGTCTTATCGGAGGGAAGGCGTACAGAAGACGATGACGGCTCCAGGGGGCCACCAGAGCGTCCGTGGCCACTGCCAACGGATCCTTCGTTCTGGACACAAAGGTCTCCACCTTGTGATTGAACCGAGACGCCATGAGTTCCACGTCCGGCGTCCCCCATCTGCGGCAAATTTGCTTGAACACCTCCGGGTGGAGAGACCACTCTACCTGGTCCAGCGTCTGGTGACTGAGAAAGTCTGCCTGCCAGTTCTCCACCCCTGGAATGTAAATGGCTGAGATCGCCGGAACGTGAAGTTCCGCCCAACGCAGTATCAGAGCTGCCTCCGCTGCAGCTGCTGAACTCCTTGTGCCGCCCTGATGGTTCACATACGCCACTGCTGTGGCATTATCCGATTGATTTCGAATCGGACGACCCTGCAATCTCACTGTCCAGTGGAAAAGGCACAATCAGCTCCAGAACGTTGATGGGGAGGCGGGCTTCCTGTGCCGACCAACGACCCTGGGCAGATAGATGCCCCAGGATCCCTCCCCAGCCCAAAAGGCTGGCCTCCGTGGTGATGATCACCTACTGAAGAGGCAGGAACGTCTTCCCCTGAGTTAGGGCCGAGTCCCGAAGCCACCAGGTCAGAGACGCCCTGGTCTGGGAGCTAAGACGGATCAGAAGGTCCAACGGCCGAGGGGACCTGTCCCACCGAGCCAGAATCGCTCGCTGAAGGAGACGAGTGTGACTCTGGGCGAAAGGTATCGCCTCGAACGACGAGACCATGAGTCCCAGCACCCGCATACAGAACCGTAATGAAGATTGACGGTGCGATAAAAGGGTGCGCACTGCTGACTGCAGACACAGCAACTTGGCCGGAGGGAGGAAAACCTTCGCCTGCTCTGTGTCCAGAATTAGACCCAGATACTCCAGGCGACGGGAAGGAGACACTGATGACTTCTGTAGGTTCAGTAAGTCCAGCAGTGAGAAGTCCAGCAGTGAGGTCATTGTGATACCCACATTCTCCTCCAGAGCCGAGGCGGACTCCGCCCGCAGGAGCAGATCGTCCAGGTATGCCACTACCACAATGCCTCTGTCGTAGCAACGCCAACATCGGGGCTAGCAATTTTGTGAAGACTCGAGGTGCTGAGGCCCCAGCGCTTTTTCGCGCGCAGCCGCTGCCCCCTGATCCCCCTCGCTGTCCGATGGACCCAGTTCCCCATCAGATAAGTCCGTTGGGGTCCCCGAGACCCCTGAGGCCACTTCCGGCTCAGAATCCTCCCCTGATGAATAATGAGAAGGAGGGGGACGCTTCTTGGGGACCTGTTGGGCGACCTCCGCCCGGGGGAGAAATTGGTTAAAGTAAAAGAAATTAAAATAAAAAATGGTCACAAACAGGACCGCAATTCCCCTGAAGGGAAGCCAGGTCAACTCCTTGCAAACTAGGCATTGAAACTGAAGAGCTATGCTATGAGGGGGTTTATGTAGGAAGAGAGGACGGCCCCCATGGGAGGGACCAGCTGTTTCTTTTCCCTGCCTAGTTAACTCCTAGTGGGACGAGCATAAACCCCACACGTTATGATGAGCTGCGTCTGTCAGTGAACGATAGGAGAAAGTCCACTCAATTCACTATAAATGCAGCATTAAGTGTCACAATCAAAACAACCTACCTTTTTGATCATTACCACAGCCTCCCTGTTCGGTTCTTTATCAGGCATAGCTGTAGCATTCCTGTACACCCCACTCCCTCCTGTCAATAAACCTGCAGTTTGGAAATCTCTTGCTTTACTAATGCAATACAAGAAAGGTATTGCCAAACACACCCATTGCAAGTTCCATGCTGTCTTTCACAAGAAAGCCTAAAGTAACAAGTACTTGCCTGAAGTTCTGTGGAAAGGTCTTGTTCACTAAACTAGCCTTTGAAGGCTGAATCTGATTACAGATCCATCAGAGAAGGGTCAAGTGCAAAACAGATGTAGGATGCAAGGCTTTCATTGTACCTCTGGCAGCCCGTCAAGCTATAGAGAACTATTTTAAGTCAACAGCAGTAAGGGCATATCAGATGTATGATGTTAGTTTCAACAGGCAGGACATGAAGGAAAATTTAGAACAGGGACAACATAGACAGCAATAAAAAACTGACAGGGTTACTAGCATTCATCCCTAGTCTTAATGTGATTGTAAAGTCTTTTTTTTTCTTTTTAAAAAAATCATGTTATACTTACCTCCTCTCTGTGCAGTTGGTTTTGCACAGAGTAGCTTGAATCCTCCTCTTCTCAGGTCCCTCTTTGCTGCTCCTAGCCCCTCCCTCCCATCAAGTGCCCCCACAGCCAGCAGCTTTCTATGGGGGCACCCAAGCCAAGTTAGAGCTCCGTGTATCCATTCAGACCTCCCCCTGATTGGCTGACTGACTGACAGCCACAGGAGCCAATGGCGCCACTGCTGTGTCTCAGCTAATCAGGATGAGTGTCCCGGATGGCTTAGACATTTGTGGACATCGCTGGAGACAGATGGGGCTCAAATAAGTAATTAGGGGGTGCTGGGGAGGCTTGCTACACACAGAAGGTTTTTTATCTTAATGCATTGAATGCATTAAGATAAAAAAAAAAAAAAACACCTTCTAACTTTATAACTCCTTTAAAATTATATATCTTACAACAACTTTTAACATTTTGGATAGCAAAGAAATGTATCTTGCCTAGAATTCTCAACAAAATGGCCTGATAAATCAGTCTACAATGTAATAATGAGAATTTTAACCATTTTAAAACAGATTCACAGCTTTAAATGTTCACTCATCTATTAAACAAAGCAAACAAATAGTGATATCCGTCATACATACCCATCTAGATGGGTCACCGATTAGGTTAATAAAGAAAGAAGAAAGCTTGGTCCGCCGGAGCTCTTGAGAAGTCGCACAAGACACGGCCATGAAGCACTCAGCGCAGGCCTTCCGTACACCCCATACATTGTCAGAACAAAGCTGATAGAATCGAGGCAACTGAAAGACATACAAACATTAGGATTCACAGATTAGGTAACTTTAAACTTCAGCCAAAGATAAACTGTAATGAGAGAAAGATAGTAGCTGCCACTGCTGACGTCTAAATCAGACAATGCTAGCTGCCTGGTTGAAACGCTGGTCCAGCAGCTTTAATACTCTAATTCTGGAATAAGTATACAGAACTCATCAGATCTAAATACTCGCTTGAGGGCAGTGAATGACAGAATTGAAGCCAGAATGTTGGCATAAGAGACAACTACGTCAGTCCCCATATTTATCTCAAGGCCGCATATTTATGTTCAGCAATTTAGATGTTCATATGCGTACATGCAAACTATAGATAAAAGTGTACATAAATCACATAAATGTCCACAATTCAGCATTTATAATAGTGCACAAAATCTTTTCATAGGATAATTTCATCATGTCAATATTGCAGACATCATGCTCCAGAAATCATGGGCAACTCTTTTGCAAAGCAGGCTCTAGATGATCAGCTGACTTAGTCTCTGAGTATTCTTAGTATGCTGCCCCAATGCACCTTAAAATCACAAAAAAAAAAACCAACATGTAGCCACTTTAACGACAACCTAGACTAAAATACTGAACGCACAACTAAAGGCAAAACTTTTCTTTTTGTATAAGAGTAAGGAAGGGTCATATAACCCCTGTCATTTTTTTTTTGCCATCTGTGATCCATTCAAGAGATTTTACTTTACTCCCTGTTCCATAGCCAAACAGTGTCCGCATCAAAAGATTTCCCCTCTATTAAAGTTCTGGGGACAACCCAAAATTTGGGATTTTCTTTTACTTTCAATTATAATGGTAAACATGACAAATAGAGAGGGTGAATTTCCCTAAGGCCCCTTTCATACTTTGTGCGACATGTCCTGCGACTTGGGACAGCAAAGTCGCATGACAAGTCAAAACCCATAATTCCCGATGGGTACCATTCATATCCGTGCGACTTCAAGTCGCACCGACTTCAGAGTAGTCCCTGTACTACTTTGGTCTGACTTTGAAGCGAGTTGAGGTCCATAGACCTCAAGTTTACACAGGCATTCCCTGAAATTGCGGTAAAATCGTGCGGCTTTCAAGTTGCGGCAATGTAAAAGGGGCCCAACGGGGCAGAGGTAGCCATAAAACCAGACAGGTATTATAATCTATCTCCACATCAAGCTCAAAGTACAGTACTCTCCATCCTGCCAGGCTCCTACAAACAAAATCAAGAAAAGTTTGATTAGACACTTTTTGAGGGCAGCTCGGTCTGTTACTGCCAGAAGCTGGTGCCAGTCTGAGCTCTGTCACTTGCTGCCTGGGCTTGTGAAGTGAATAATATTGAATATATGGAAAGTATGCTTGCTTGAGCAGGATAAATCTCAATCCTCATCTGGTCTGTTTGGATCCATTTTCGTTACTCTTCCAATTTTGTGTCTTATCTCCAGTAAGGTTTGAGGGCGAAAATACCTCCGGGATCTGGTCATGTGGGATGGGGGTATACAAACAACCACCCCCTTTTTTTCCCCCTACCTCAATATGCTCATGACAACATTTGGCTCACTACAAGATATTTATTGGAACCCTGCTATTTATCCATCTGGTTCATATGCATTTACTTTCCTAATGCTACTTTATTTATTATGCCTTGCATTATGTTCCTCTTTTTTTTTTTTTTTTTTAAACATATATCCTACCTATGCTGTCCGTTGCCTAGTTGTACACTATCCACATGCATTGATATGTGTTAACTTTACAAGGACCTACTTATGTCTCTATGATCTATCATGTTCAATGTTCTTTTTGTACTTAAATCTTGTTTTTCTTACGTTTAAACATAATCTCCACTCCAAAAAAGGTTTTGTCTTTAGTTATACTTGAAAATCATTTGTTACTCACCAGCATCTTCTCTGTTGCTTCCTGTCCAACTACACTGCATATATCTCCAAAATTGGCTGCACATACCTAGAATGAAAATGTAACTATTACAGATTAAAGAATTTCACTACCTGGATACAAGCTTACAAAGAAAAAGCATGCTTTGTTTGGGTGGGTCACTTAAATACTTGTGGCAATTTTTCCTAAATTACCATTTTATGTGTCAGCCCTTACTTACTGCCTTAGTTAAGCAAGGTGTGTCAAGGTTTAGTTTATACAGAATAATCATTATCAATATTTAAAACAATCTTTATAAGAAAGGTTTAATGTGCATTATAGGGGTCCCATATACCTGGGCTTACTGTAGGAACTCACAATATGTTATGATGACTGGAAATACTGTATCTTTACTGGGTGAAGACAAAGCAAAAATTATTGAAGATACTAGAATATACATACCATCTCCAGGTGTGATATTATTGCAAATTTGATTTTAAGTTACACTTTCCCTATTTACCTGACAAAAAAGTAATCCTGACTTCCCTTCAGTACTTTATTTATTTTCATTTAAAGTTCAACTCCAGCAAAAACACATGTATTTGGATCTTGAACTTTTGTCAGGTTTCTACTCCCATCTGTGACTCCACAGAGATTTGCACTCACACCATAACCCGTTAAACTGAAATGGACACATTCAGATAACCTTAGGCCCCGTACACATGGTACAACGGTTGTACAACCAGCTTGTTGTATGATCATCTGACCGTTAGTACGTGCGATTAGAACAGCCGTCGTACAACAGTTGTACAACTGATGTTAAATGAGCAAACTAGAAAACTTTGGTTGTACAACAAGCAGTTGTATGACCGTTGTACCGTGTGTACAGAGAAGTTGGTCCAACAAAGTTGTACGTGCAAAACAGGCATGCTCAAAAGTCAGAAACACCCAGATGTGTCGTTCTGGGAAAACTACGTTCCTAATTCACAAATCACATACACCTGAACTTCCTCGTTATACGCTCGCAGCACATCACCACGTTAGGCTTGGTTGTACAATCGCTTGGTGGATGTCAGTACGCGACACATAACACACAACACCCAACTTGGTCCAAAGTTGGACGTTTGGATGTACAACCGTTGTACCCGTGTGTACGAGGCTTAATTATTTGTGGCAGCAAGTAGACATGGTCAACACTGCTGATCTCAAGAGGGATTAAAAAAGTAATAACCAAGAAAAAAAAAAAGACCCCTCTGAAACTCATGGAATTCCCCCCTCCACAACTTCCTTGGTAACACCAAGTAACCAAACCGAAGCAAGCACAAAAAAAGTGTCCTGTAGCAGATTTGGCATTTTTAAGGATTTTACACAGTGGGGAAATCATTTGATCCCCTGCAGATTTTGTAAGTTTTCCCACTTACAAAGAAATGAAGGGTCTATCTTTTTTTTTTATCATAGATGCATTTTAAAGGATAGAGAAAGAATATCAACCAAAAATCCAGAAAAAACACGATACAAATGTTATAAATTGAGATGCAGTTCAGTGACTAAAAGTAGTATTTGATCCCCAAGCAAAACAAGCAAATCATGACTTACATACTAGGGGGAGTACAACTGGGGGAGTCCATAGTGGAGAAGGATCTGGGGGTGTTGGTAGATCATAAGCTTAATAATGGCATGCAATGCCAAGCTGCAGTTTCCAAAGCAAGCAAAATCCTTTCTTGTATTAAGAGAGGTATGGACTCCAGAGATAGAGACATTATTTTGCCCCTGTACAAATCATTAGTAAGACCTCATCTGGAATATGCAGTTCAGTTTTGGGCACCAGTTCTCAAAAAGGATATCTGGGAACTGGAGAAAGTGCAGAGAAGGGCAACCAAACTAATAAAAGGCATGGAGGAGCTCAGCTATGAGGAAAGATTAGAGGATCTAAATTTATTCTCTCTTGAGAAGAGGAGATTAAGGGGGGATATGATCAACATGTACAAGTATATAAGTGGTCCATATAGTGAACTTGGTGTGGAGTTATTTACTTTAAGGTCATCACAAAGGACAAGGGGGCACTCTTTACGTCTAGAGGAAAAAAGATTTCATCTACAAATACGGAAAGGTTTCTTCACAGTAAGAGCTGTGAAAATGTGGAATAGACTCCCCCCAGAGGTGGTTTTGGCCAGCACGGTTGATTGCTTTAAAAAAGGCCTGGATTCTTTCCTTAATGTAAATAATATAACTGGGTACTAACATCTTTAGGTAAAGTTGATCCAGGGTGAATCCGATTGCCTCTCGGGGAATCAGGAAGGAATTTTTTCCCCCGTTATAGCAAATTGGATCCATGCTTTGCTGGGGTTTTTTGCCTTCCTCTGGATCAACTGTGGGTGAAGTATTGTATATGGGATTATATGGTTGTATGTGTATATGTGTATATATATGTATATGTATATATATATATATATTTTTTTTTTTGGTTGAACTGGATGGACTTGTGTCTTTTTTCAACCTGACTAACTATGTAACTATGACTTAGTACTTGATGGAGACTTGTTGGCAAGCACAGAGGTAAGACGTTTCTTGTAGTTGACCAGGTTTTCACACATCTCAGGAGGGATTTTGGTCCACACTTCTTTACAGATCTTCTCTAAATCCTTAAGGTTTCTTGGCTATCGATTGGAAAATCGAAGTTTCAGCTCGCTCCATAAATTTTCGATAGGATTAAGGTCTGCAGACTGGCTAGGCCACTCAATGACCTTAATGTGCTTCTTCTTAAACCACTCCTTTTGTTGCTTTAGTGGTATGTTTTGGGTCATTGTGAGGCTGGAATACCCATCCACGACCCATTTTCAGTGTTCTGGCTGAGGGAAGAAGGTTCTCATCCAAGATCTTACAATACATGGCCCAGTCCATTGGCCCCCTCAATGCAGCAAAGTCAGTCTGTACTTTTAGCAGAGAAACATTCTCAAAGCAGGTTTCCACCTCCGTGCTTGACTGTAGGGATGGTGTTCTTAGGGTCATAGTCAGCATTTTTTCCCCCTCAAAACACAGCGAGTGGAGTTAAAGCAGAGTTCCATCAGAATAGGACTTTTAGAAAAGAATACTCATGCTTTGTGCAATGTAACAAAGGTATGCTGTAAACTATGCCCAGTTTTCTATTTGTGCAGCATTGTTTTCTTACTTTGTGAAGTTCCTGCACAGTGCAACCCTCTCCAGTGTGGACAACTGAAGCCGCAGTGTCCTCCTTCCTGGATTCCATGCATGCTGGCTACCCAGCATGCACCTGACGATCTTGCGCCTGTACAGTGCGATGCAATCCTGGTCAGCTTGACATGGCACAGCTCCAGTAACATTTAACATAGGCTTCTATGGGAAATCTTGGTCAGCTTGACATGGCACTGGAGCAGTGCCATGACAAGCTGATCAAGACTTGCCATAGACGGCAATGTTAAATGTTACTGTAGCCGTGCCATGTCAAGCTGACCAAGATCTTCCAGGAGCCACTGCAAAGCCGGAAATAGCGTACGGCGCTGCGGCCCTAAAGGAGGAAGTGAAATTAGATATAGGCATAAATCAGGTACGTGAACAGAAAAAATAAATAAATTGCCAATTAATTTTAAGGATGCACATTGGTGCTGCATGGTGAGGAGTGAAAAATGTGGGTGGAACTCCACTTTAATGCCAAAGAGCTCAATTTTGGACTCATCTGACCACTGCACTTTCTCCTAGAGCTGCACGATTAATTGTTAAAAATGAATAAATAAATCACAATCTCGATTCAATCCCCCTCACGACCTCTATGCAGCATTTACACAATTCATTCATGTAAGTGCAGAGACATTCTCTACTCACTCAAAGCGGTCAAAAAAAAAAGCCGGCAAATGTTTATCAACATAGTCAGTGCTGGGAGAGAACTATAAACAATGTATCTTTTAGATCAAAGGAATGAACTTCAGTCTGTAAATGAGGTCAGTTTAACCAATTAAAGACTAAACCTTTTTCAGACACTTGATGCTTACAAGTTAAAATCAGTATTTTCTGCTAGAAAATTACGTAGAACCTCCAAACATTATATAGTTTAGCAGAAACCCTAGAGAATAAAATAGCGGTTGTTGCAATATTTTATGTCCCACAGTATTTGTGCAGTGGTCTTTCAAGCAATGTCTTTCAAAAGCAATTTTTTTTGGGGGAAAAAAATACACTTCAATGAATGAAAAAAAAAAAAAAAACAGTAAAAGTTAGCCCAATTTTTTGTATAATGTGAAAGATGAGGTTACGCTGTGAGAATTATAAGAGAATCGTAATCATTATTCTAAGCAAAATAATTGTGATTCTTATTTTAGCCAGAACTGTGCAGCTCTACTTTTTCCCAATCCTTCTCTGAATCATTTAGATGTTCACTGGCAAACTTCAGATGGGCCTGTACATACATGTGCCTTCTTGAGGAGGGGGACCTTGCGGGAGCTGCAGGATTTTAATCCTTGGTGGTGCATTGTGTTACCAATGCTTTGTTTGGTGGCTGTGGTCCCAACTGCCTGGAGATCGTTCACAAGCTCCTCCTGTGTAGTTCTGGGCTGATCCCCCACTTTTCGCACAATCATCCTTACCCCATGAGGGAAAATCTTGCATGGAGCTGCAGAGGGCATTTGATGGTTATCATGTACTTCTTCCATCTGCAAATAATCGCTCCAACAGTTGAGTCCTTCTCACCAAGCTTCTTGCCGATAGCCTTGTAGCCCATTCCAGCCTTGTGCAGGTCTACAAATCTTGTCCCAGACTTCCTTTGGCAGCTCTTTGCTCTTGTCCATGATGGTGAGGTTTGAATGGATGAAAGAGATTCTGTGGACAGGTGTCTTTTAAACACATAACGAGTTGTTAGGAGCACCTTCTTAAAATTGACAGAACTAATGTGTGTACCACATGAGCACATACTGTAGCCAGTCTGTGGGAGACAGAATTATTGTTGGTTGGCAGGGGAACAAATACTTATTTTATTCACTGAACTGCAACTCAAATTTATAACATTTGTATAGTGTTTTTCCCAAATTTTTGGTTTATATTCTGTCTCTATCATTTAAAATACATCTATGATAATTATAGACCCTTCATTTCTTTGTAGGTGGGCAAAAAATTACAAAATCTGCAGGGGCTCAAATAATTATTTCCCCCAATGTAAGGTTCTTTAAAAATTTAGATGCTTGTTTTTATGTGTAATCTGTAATTCTATATGAACATAAAACATTAAATGAGCAGCTTCTGCTTCCTACTGACCTGCTTATTTTACCGATCAGTCCAGTCTGATAGAAAATAACAGACTCTAGGTAGTCTTTAATGATGTTAACCAGATTACCAGATACCATGTGATCTTTGCCTAGGTTGTAAGTGACATTATAAAGTTCAGAAGTCTTTTCTTTTTACAAAATCCACATGGTATCTGCATTAGTTTTTTTTTTTTTTTTCAGAGTATACATTACTGGCTTTTTCTCAAGTTAGTGTGTACATTATTCATACAACCAGAGCAATGAGTTAAAATGTATTGTATGAACTCACACGGCTATGTGAAGGTATGCTGTTTTTTAAAAGTTGTGAATGCACATAAAAAAAGAAACGCATTTTTAAAAATACATTACTTCTTACCGGCCTTACTAGCTTTAACATGGTTTCTCTACACTCCTGCTCATGTCTCCTCTAGTCCCTAAATGGTGTAATTATATCATAGGTCAAGGGGGTCATACAGGATGGCTCCCCATCTGCACATGCCATCAGTCCCATTGACCTCCAAATACCCCTAGTTTCCCAAAGTTCCATTTTCATAATACACCACACTGTATATGAAGATGGTCTTGATATATCTTATTTGTTCTGATGAAGATTCAATTTTAATAAATGTCAAACCTTGGGGAAAAAAAAAAAGGATTCAATACACTTATCTTTCTTTTGAGTAGTGTATAATCAAATTGCCTAAAACAGCCTGAGGAGAAAAGGGTCACAGGCCAAGAACAATTTCAGCAAGTAGAGAAAAGATCTGTTGATCTTGCCCTGAAATGTCCTTGTCACTTCCTGTGAGATGAACTGGAAGTAAAAACAAGCTTGTAAATTATTAACCCCAACCCCAGGGAAAACAAAGCCAAAAAAATATTATAATATATCTCATTTAAGGATTTAAAATCTTAAATTTATTACATGTTTTTAATTTTACATACACTTTAATTCATACCTTATAATCTATTTGTGTTTTTAATTTACTAATATATTTGGTACTGCTTTATCCTAATTTTATGAAGTGTGATTTTTAACAACAGATCCACTTTTGGCTGAATGGTAGAATCCATAAACAAAACAACTGTTGGCAGACCTTTTATTAGTGACAGGGAACACCACAAGAACTGGCACTGTGAATGCCAGTTTTCCATATGCCAGGAACTGAGTAAAATGAAAAGCAGTGCTCCAAGCACAGATTGGAATTGATCTCTCTTCATACAGTTTAATAGCGCTATAAAATGTTTTTTTAATTAAATTGTTAACCAATATAACTCTATAAACCATGGTACCCAACAGATATTCACTGTCCAGCTCCAAAGTCAGGGCAGTGACACACATCCCTACTTTCCTTAACCACTTGCCGACCTGCTCACGTACATTTACTGCAGTAGGTCGGCTCCCCTGCATGAACCGACGTACCTGAAGGGGGCAAATCCTTCCGGGGCTGAAGTGGTTAAAGTGGAACTTTATGAACAAAACCAAAATGGGCAAACAGGCAGGATTTTTAATGCAGAAGGAACATGCTTTATCTCTTCTGCATTAAAATGACCCACCTGCCTGTCCACCAATGTACAGCGAGTTGTGCACATGCAGCTCACTGCACAAATTCGGCAATGTTGCGTCTGACTGCACTCCTGCGTGGTAGTGACGTCATATTGGCTTGGCCAATGAAAGCAGTTGGCGCCTAGTACCCGAAAGCTGGCTGCTAGAAGATGCCAGTGGGGAGCTCCGGGACACCACATTGCTGGAGCCGAGGCGAGTATAGTTCCGCTTAAAGGTAGTGCGCCCACAAAGACAAGTGCTGCAGGAAAAAGGGAGGGGGATGGCATCTGGCAGAGTCCCCTGCTTTGAAAATGAAAATCTGCATATTCAGTGCCCTAGCTCTCAGCATGATAAAACAAAAAGTATCAATGAGTGTCTGCTATATATTCAATGAAATTGTACATCTATCGCGGAGCCGAGGTCGTTACACCACAGGGCCTCGAGGGGTGACCG
>BLSH010090329.1:1063280-1074713 GCA_018402905.1 Glandirana rugosa | reverse complement strand
AGTTTGTAGACGCGATAACTTTTGCGCAAACCAATCAATATACGCCGATTGCGATTTTTTTTTTTACCAAAAATATGTAGAAGAATAAATATCGGCCAAAACTGATGAATAATTTTTTTAATGGATTTGTACTTTAGCAAAAAGTAAAAAATATTGTTCTTTTTTGCAAAATTGTCGCTCATTTTTTGTTTATAGCGGCGATCAGAAATGGCGCAGAGGGGATCAAATACCACCAAAAGAAAGCTCTATTTGTGGGAAAAAAAGGACGCAAATTTTATTTGGGTACAACGTCGCACGACCGCGCAATTGTCATTCAAAATGCGACAGTGCTGAAAGCCAAAAATTGGTCTGGGCAGGAGGGGGGTTTAAGTGCCGGGTAAGGAAGTGGTTAATTATTTTTTCTATGAAAGATGAACTTATCCTTTAAAGCAGGGGTGTCAAACTGGCAGCCCTCAGATGTTGCAGAACTACAAGTCCCATCATGCCTATTCCTTTGGGAGTCATGATTGTAACTATCAGGTTTGCGATACTTCATGGGACTTCTAGTTCCACAACAGCTGGAGGGCCAACAGTTTGACACCCCTGCTTTATAGCGAATCTCCAGGCAAAAGGAGGGATGGGTTATATCCTCTGAAGTTTTTACTGTTCTGTCCACATTGGACCCCTTTATGCGTACCCCACCAATTTCACTGAGAACGTGAGGAGAAATCAAATTCTTAAGGTTGACCCTAAAAAGTTTTTTTTTGACTTGCCGTAAAATCCTTTTCTGAGTTCATTGACGGACGCAGCCTCTTATTCTTGACATGTGGGGTATGCACCCTTTACCGGAAGTAGATTAAGCAAAACATAGTTCAGACAAAAAAAGCAAGCTAGCCCCTCCCAGGGGGCAGTCCTCACTCTGCATAACCTCCTCCTCCTCCCTGCTAGCACTTCAGTTCGTAACAAGCAGTACAAACTCAGAACACAGAGGGGTGGGTGCTGCGTCCGTCAATGAACTCAGAGAAAAGTATTTTACGGCAAGTCAAAAAATCCTATTTTCTCTTTCGTACGCAGCCTCTTATTCTTGACATGTGGGGGCGTCCCAAAGCAGTGCCAACCAAAGAGGGGTGGATAACACAATAACAACCGTAACCAACGGAAAAACTCTCCGGGAGGCGCCAGACGCGCCTACACCGCCGCCTGCAAAACTTTGCGGCCAAAAGCAGCATCCGCAGATGCTGACAAATCAACGTTGTAAAATTTAGCAAAGGTGTGCTCAGAGGTCCAAGTGGCCGCCTTGCACACCTGAGACAGCGAAGCTTGGTGTCGGAAAGCCCAGGAAGTACTAATCGCCCTGGTGGAATGAGCCATGACTGGAAAAGGGGGTTCTCGACCCTGAACCTCTTACGCACGGGTCACAGTCTGTCTGATCCAACGAGAGATAGTGGCTGATAAGGCCGCCAGTCCTTTACGCGGTCCATCCGCCACCACAAACAGCGCGTCCGACCTCCGAAAGGAGGCCGTGGCCGTCAAATACACCTGCAGAGTCCTAACCACATCCAAGGAGTGCAAAGCAACCTCCCTAGGCTGCGACGGGCGCGGACACAAAGAAGGAAGGACAATGTCCTCAATGTGAAAAGAGCAAACCACCTTCGGTAGAAACGAAGGAGATGGGCGCAGCACCGTCTTGTCCTTATGTAGGACCAAGTAGGGAGACCTACAAGACAAAGCTGCCAACTCAGACACCCCCTGGCGGATGTGATGGCCACCAAAAAGGCCACCTTTTGCCAGAGCAACAGCAAAGAAATGTCTGATCTTTTCATATGGCAGCTTCTGCAGTACTGAAAGTACCAGGTTCAGATCCCACGGCGTCAGGGGGCAACCGCCCCTGAGGGGCCACATGACGTACCGCCTGTACAAACGTACGAATCAAAGTGCGTCGCTAACGGATGCTGGAAAAGAATCTCTAGGGCAGAAATCTGCCCCTTGAGGGTACTCAATGCCAGCTTTTGATCCAGGCCTTGCTGAAGAAAGGCCAGCACACGAGCCACTGAAAAGGAACGGGGGTTCTACCCCCCAGCCTCGCACCAAGCAAAATAAGCCTTCCAGGTGCGGTGATAAATCTTGCGTGACGTGGACTTACGTGCCTTAAGCATGGTGGGGATAACCAACTCAGAGACCCCCTATCCCTCAATACCTGGAATTCAATAGCCAGGCGGTCAAAGCCGGCGAGTGTAAAGCAGGGTGCAGGATGGGCCCCTGCAACAGCAGATCTTCACGTAGCGGAAGCCGCCAGGGAACATCCGTTACCATCCGTACCATGTCGGCATACCAACCAACAAGAAAAACCCCCCTCAGGACTTTAAACGGGAAGACCAACTCAAAAAAAAAATAAAATAAAAAAAACATAATACATACAAGTACAAACAATCTTTAATTGACACAAAGCAATAATGATAAATTACAATGAAGGACATGTACAATACATGGAATGAGAAAACAAATAATGGTTTAGACAAACAAGATAAAAGAAATAGTATTTAAAAAAAGGACCACTGATCTGCCAGGTAGATGGCAGAAAAAAAGACCCAACGCGTATCGATGTTACTGGTGGAAATCTTCATCAGGGGTAAGTGGTCAGTAGATTATAAAACAGTACATCCAGTCATGTCAGATACTCTGGAAACTTCTGTGTAGAAGAAGTAGTAAAGGATATACCCTATACCAGTCAGTTGGGCATTAGAGATGTACCTCGGGTCAATAAACAAGCTAGTAGGAAACCACATGCCAGTAGGGAAATCCATGGCTGACAGAGTATCGAATATCCTGGACGGAAGGCAAAGGGGGCTTGGCCGGTAAACCAATATATTGAAAAAAAGTTCCAATTTGTTCAAACAGCATAACCAGGGGCGAATCCGGGCATATACGCACCAATAAGCCGTCAGGAGTATAGCACAAGCTAGGTCCACTGGCACGTGGCAGACCAAAAAAGTACCCCCCAGCACAGAAAGGGGGGCCAGAACACACTGGAGGGCGACAAGCCCAATCCAATGGAGAAAGGCAGAGTGTCTGGTATTAGGTGAGTGCAAGAACCGCCGTTCGGGAGCCAGCCCCCACGCCGAATGCCTACGCCGGAGCCAACCCCCACGTCGGTACGTCGGCATACCAAGGACGCCGAGGCCAATCCGGAGCCACCAGGATACACCGAATCCCCTCCACTTCTATCCTGCGCAACAGGCGCGGAAAAAGCTCGAGAGGAGGGAAGGTGTAAAGGAGCCGGTACCGAGACCATGGAGCCACAAGGGCGTCCACCAACGGATCCCTTCCTCTGCACACAAAGGTTCGCACCTTGCGATTGAACCGGGATGCCTGCAGGTCCACGTCTGGCGTGCCCCACCTCTGGCAGATCTGACGGAACACTTCTGGATGCAGCGACCACTCTCCCTGATCCAGAGTCTGGCGACTGAGAAAGTCCGCCTGCCAATTTTCTACGCCCCGAATGTAAACGGCGGAGATGGCCAGCAAATGAAGCTCTGCCCACCTCAAGATGTGGGCCACTTCCGCGGCTGCTGCCACGCTCTTTGTGCCGCCCTGATGGTTTACATACGTCACCGCCGTGGCGTTATCCGACTGCACCCGAACCGGTCGACTGTGCAACCTTTCCGACCAATGGGAGAGGCAGAGCCTGATCGCCCGCAGTTCCAGCACGTTGAGCGGAAGGCGGGACTCCTCCGATGACCATCAGCCCTGGGCAGACAACCGCCCCAGGACTCCTCCCCAGCCCGCTAGGCTGGCATCGGTCGTGACAATCGACCACTCCAGGGGAAGAAACGACTTCTCCAGACTCAACGCTGGGGCCCGTAGCCGCCTGGCAAGAGCCCCCCTGGTCTGATGATCCAACCTGATCATCCGATCCAGAGACAACGGAGACTTGTCCCACTGCAGCAGAATCGCCCGCTGCTGGAGCCGGGTGTTACTCTGGGCATACGGTACCGCCTCGAAGGCCGACACCATGAGCCCCAACACCCGCATGCAAAAACATAAGACCACTGTCGTGACAGCAGAGCCCGTACCGCAGATTGCAGCATCAGCAACTTGGCCGGAGGCAAGAAAACCCTTACCTGCTCTGTGTCCAGTATCAGGCCCAGATATTCTAGGCGGCGCAATGGGACCAGCGTCGACTTCTGAAGGCTGATCAACCAGCCAAAGTCCCGCAGGGAGGCCAGGGTGATCGAGACGTTGTCCTCCAGGGCAGGAGCCGACTCCACCCTCAGGAGCAGATTGTCTAGATAAGCCACCACAGCAATGCCCTTCTGCCTCAGCAGAGCCAGCACCGGAGCCAACAGCTTGGTGAAGACTCAGGGAGCGGAGGCTACGCCGAAGAGGAGAGCCACAAATTGGTAGTGGAGGTCCCCCACCGCGAAATGCAGGAACCGTTGATGCCCAACACAAATGGGAACGTGGAGGTACAAGTCCCTGATGTCCAGAGAAGCCAGGAAATCCCCCTGGTGCAGCGCAGCCACAACAGAACGGACTGACTCCATCCGGAATTTGAGAGCCTTCACTAAGTGATTGAGTGCCTTTAGGTCCAGAACCAGCCTGACTCCATCCTTCTTTGGAACCACAAAGAGGTTGGAATAAAACCCGCGGAACCGTTCCGCAGACGGGACCGGGACAATCACCCCCTGCTCGAACAGAGCCTAGACAGCCCCAAACAGAGCTTGCCGGCGCCCCGGAGGGAGCCTCAGATTTGAGGGGAAGAACCTGTCCGGGGTAGGGTACAGAACTCTATCTTGTACCCGGACGACACCACCTCACGCACCCAAAGATCCGAGATGCGGGCGGTCCACTGGGCCGCGAACCCCAGAAGCCGACCCCCCACCCAAGCGTTGGGCGGGGCAACCCATCACGCGAAGGCAGGCTTCTCCTCCACCTTCTCGGACTTGCGCTGCCAGGGACACTTCTGGTTCCCTGCGGCAGCCTTGCTGGACCGAGCACCTGCGCCCGCTGCACCGGGCGCACTAAAAAAACGCTTCTGAGTAGAGAAAGAGGGACCCTGTTTTCGGCGTTGCTCCCGCCGCTTGGGTTCCGGAAGAAAAGTACTCTTCCCCCCCATGAAATCCTGAATGATCTCATCCAGGGAAGTCCCAAACAGCTGACCGCCCTGAAACGGCAGGTTCGCGAGGCTTTTTTTTGACGTATGGTCGCCCGACTAGCACCTCAGCCACAGCAGCCGTCTAATGATGATCACAAAAATTGCCAGCTTGGACAGCATGGGAGCTACGTCCAAGGCCTCGTCGCAGAGGAGATCCTGCGCCAGCTGCACCGACTCCGAAGGAACCACGAGGTCCCCAAAATCCTTGTGCAACACTGTTGCCCACTCCGTGAGTGACTGCGCCACCATCGCTGACGCCAGTACCGGCCGCATGGCCGCCCCCCGCCACCAGGAACATAGCCTTGGACACCGCCTCCGTCCGCCTGTCGGCTGGAGTTTTAAATGATGGAGAAACCTCCATCGGGATAGTGGTAGCCTTGTTCAGGCGGGCCACCAGCGGGTCTACCACGGGGGACACCCACTTCTGCAACAAGCTATCCTCAGAAGGATAGCGCACAGAAAAGCGTTTTGGTAATGCGAACGAATTCTGAGGACGCTGCCACTCCTTGTAGACAAACTGATCAAAATATGGCACATAAGGGAAAACCTTAGGGGCCCGAGCCGGCCTATGGGACCCAAAGGCGTAAGCTGCCTCCTGCGACATCCCAGCCTAGCCCAAACGCAGTGTCTCACGGACGACAGCCACCAGGGAGCCCACCAACGCCTTTTCCCATGCTACGGTGGCCCCCTGCTCCTCCTCACTGCTAGAAGGGTCCAATTTCCCATCTGAATTGCCAACCCCCCGGGACACCTGTGAGGCCTACAGGCCGCACGCCCGCCACAAGGCCACCCCTCAGCTGCCCCCGCACATCAACCCGGAAATGCACAGGAGGACCCGCACTGCGCCGCTACCAGCACCCCAGACCGAAGCCAGCTATACCTGCTGAAAAGCCTGCCGTATCTGCCTCACTGCTGCTGCTGGGAACTCCCCCACACGTGCTGACCGCGCCGTCCAGACTGCGGAAACGGCGCCAAAGCACATGCTATTTGCCCATCAGAAGACCAACCAAAAATGGCCGCAGAGCGATCACTAGAGGCCAAAACCACCACAAAAGGGCAGCGACTCCGGCAAAATGGCGGCAATCGCCGCATGGCCAGGGGACCCAGGACAGCAGCAACGGAGGTGGGATGCGGCGGGGGGTGCAGACTAGAACCACCTACACCCAGACAGGAGGGGGGTGGGGGACAAGGGTACTCTCCCTTCCAGACGGGCGCATCTGGTTCCCACCCGAGACAGACCTCCCTCCCCTACAGATGGGGAGGGAGCTGCCGGCCATGCAACACCTCAAAAAATTGGGGAACCGCAGATCCCAGCAGGGAGCCAGGTCCTACTCCTTGCACTAAGCCGATAAAACTGAAGTGCTAGCAGGGCGGAGGGGGTTATGCAGAGTGAGGACTGCCCCCTGGGAGGGGCTAGCTTGCTTTTTTGTCTGAACTATGTTCTGCCTAGTCTAATGTGCATACCCAACATGTCAAGAATAAGAGGCTGCGTTCGTCAATGAACGAAAGAGAAAAGGAGGTAAGTGATAAGAGTAGGGTAATTTTCCCAATGGTACATAGACCAAAAAATAAAAAATAAAAGAATGCGAAAGAAAGAAAAACACAGCAGGGTTTTAACTCTTTCCAAAACAAATAAATTTGGCTATACACGTTTATGCCCATTGCAACAAATGCCTATTTAACAGGTCTGACAGGCTCTGGAGGTTTAAAAAACAAACAAGTATACTTGTTGAAAAAATAAGCAAGTAGGTACAGCTTTCCATTTATTTATTCACAGAGGTTAAACTGAAGGTGCCATATAAAACAATAGATAAGAGAAGCAAAATATAGATTAAAATAAAAATAAAAAACCTAGGGGTCCAATTTGCATTTACCTTACAGACCAGCTATATTTATGCATGAAAATATATTCACTTGTAATTTTTATTGCATTAACTAACAATGCACAAGATTCAGAAAGGTTGAAACTCACCGCCACAGCTTCGGTCTTCACATCATCATTGCTGTCTGGAGCAGTTAGGTCAATGAGCACTGGACATACTTTACTCTCTACATCCAACCGCTCTATGAGCTCCTGCTCAAGCAGCACTAGTAATGCTGCTTGACTGGTCTTTCTGACCTGAAACAATGACATAGAAGTCAAAAACAGGGAGAAAAATATTATGGGATCAGATTAGATTATTCTACCACAAACGCTGAGGCTAGGTTCACACTGTAAAAGGTCCATGCAAACAAGTTAGCGCAGGCACAACAGCTCATTCATTTGAAAAGGCTGCTATTCATGCAGCAAACAGAAAAAGTCCCCAAGCCTTTTTCAAAAATGCAGCTGAACGGCACCACGCACCTGAAAAACGTGCTGCGTTTTCTGATATGTGGAGGTGCCATTAAAAATTAACAGCACCTCCACGTGTCTGCTAAAGAGCAGCACCTTTTGCCTGTGGGGAACATAAGAGATTAACATGCATTCCGAGTCCTGCTACAGTGTGAACGTATGGTAATAAAGCAATGTTCATAGGAAGCAAAACAAAGCAGAAAGCTAGATAAACAAAGTTATTATTTTATTTTTTTTATATAAACACACAAAACGGCATACGCAATGATGGAAAATATGGATACTAAAGTGAGGCAAACAGGCACCAAAAAAAAGGTGAAATGTAGGTTTGCCATGAACGTGAAGCTGTGTGCATAGCAAGATGTAATTACAATTACTATAATACAAGTTACTAAAAACCAATTAAAAAAAAATGAAATACAAAAGTAAAATATACTTATCCAACCTGGTTATTTTGGTCAGCGAGATATCGCACTACAATGGGTAGAAGATATTTGGAGAAAGCATGGGGAATTGAAGGCCTGTTCTCTTGACAGAACATTGCAAGGTGAGGCACTTGTTCCATGAGTTCTGCACGCACGGTGGGCTCTGAAAAATAAACTGCAAAACTAAGGATCTTTCCTTTAGCTTTTAATTTTGACTGTAGAATTTATTAAACAGTATTTTGCAGTGAGTAAATATTTCATTCAGGATTGTAACATTTATCCGAATGTAATCAAGTAAGGCCTTAATCACAGGCAAAAATGGTTGAGCTTCACCTTTGCTAACCCCAACCACTCCCCTACAGCTACAAAGGCAGCAGATGGGGCGTACACATGCGCAGCTGCACTGTTTTGCATTGCAGAGTGGAAAAACCTACCCCTTGTTGCACATAGCTAAATGCCAACCATTCACCTGAATAGAGTTGTGCCACAACCACGTGCAAGGCATTAGGTTGTGCAGTGGTGGTCTAGGTTTTTAGGTGTTGAAACAAACATTAAGGCGGCAACATAATGCCCCCTCGTCGCCTGTCAAATGCCATTCTGAAGAGTGATCCACCAATGGATCGGACACTAGAGGGCACCACTAGTGCAAGCAAGCCCTTAAAGTACAACTCAAAAAGGCAATTTTTTTTTTTTGGATAGAGTAGAGAGGGATTACAATACCCCACAGATATTTACTGTCCGTGTTCTCGTTAGAGAGGAATACACCCGCTCTTTGTCCTATCACAGTGAAAGAAGAAAAAAAAAAAAAAAAACACATAAATTTGGGGTTATCGCCATAACAGTAATATAGGGGACACTAGTTCTGGTAATCTTGGTGAAAACGAAGGAAAGTCGGACGTGCGGTCGTACGACAATCGCATCGTGTGTTTAGACCCCATACACACTATAGAACTTTTGTAGTCTGATTTCCTTTAGATTTACCAAAACCATGTAGTGCACGGCCTGCCTGATTGTAAAGAAATTGAAACTCTTAAGGTTTGACCTCATATTACATGATTTTGGTAAATCTAAAGGAAAAAATATGCAGAAAAAAATTGTATAGTGTGTATCCAGCTTTACTCTTTTTATTGAGCACACAAGATAGGATTCACACTGGAGGGAAGATGTAAATCAGCCTGAACTTTGACCAGGGGATTATCAAGGCATCTGAGGCTAGGGCTATAGGATCCTTGGTTCAAACAGAGGCAGTTTATGGTTGAATCTAGAGGCTAGGATATCCAAACCTGTAATCCCCCACTTTCGGCATATCAGATTGAGGACATCTGGATGAAGGACCGATTCCCCTTGATTCAAGTGGCTGAGAAACTGTTTTTCAATTCACTCTTAGAATGGGGACTGCAGCGATAGCTCAATAGTGTGTTTCTGTCGAACATAGTGGTTTTCAACTCCTGTCCTCGGGACCCACCACCAGGCCAGATTTTAAGTATTACCTTGGGGAGATGCAGACTAGAACACTGCAATCACTGAGCAGCAAATTATATCACCTGTGATGTATTTCAGTTACCCTGCAAACTTGGCCTGTTGGGGGGTCCCGAGGACCAGAGTTGAGAACCACTGATCTAACAGATGATCTGTTTGTTTCCTTGAAAACAGACAGACTCCAGATGGCCCCTTGACGGTTGAGGCAATGACTGTGGCATTGCCTCACTGGAGCAGGATTAAGTGCCCCATCAGAAGGGGGGTCCAGTACTGCAGGGCCAACTTGACTGCTCTGAGCACCAAGATGTTGATGGGAAGCTTAACTACTCAAAAGAAACATGTTCCACGGTTAGTGGATGGAACACTCCTCTTCTGCCTGAGAGACTTGCGTTGGTTGTGATAACTTTCCAGTGATATGGAAGGAAGCACATCCCCACTATTAGGGATCTTGGAGGATCATCACCCCAGCCCTATCCCAAATTGTGCAACTGGATGAGAGCATTGAGAGGAGCCGCCTGCTTGTTCCAGGCCGACAATATTTGTTGGAGTTTTCATTATTGGCATTAATGGAATTGGGCAAATGGTACTGCTATCGTGTGATGACGTCACTTCAACGCACTTCGTCGTAAACACTTTCTCAAGAGGATGGTTTAACGTTTTATCACATATTTATGTGAGCACAATCGATTGAGATTTGAGTTTTTATTTCTTATATTACTGCATTATGATCACTCTATTTGTTTCTATATACAGTACTTCTATGAGAAAAACTGAGTGAAGGACACTGCATGGTAGGAGTGCAAAATAAAGAAAGGAAAAAGACCCCTGGTGATTATTCCTTGTACATACTCGATATGGCTCATTGGTTTATGAGGGTCTATTTTTCTGGTGAGCATTTAATAAATTCTTTGAAAGTATTACAAGAAGGATTACTTAGAATTTTACTACCACGGACAATATACCTATATTTTTGTAATTCATACATTGGGACACTTCGCGTTGGGAAGATATTGTGCAAATCTCAATTGTATTGGGGACATTTTCTGATAGCTGCAAAGGAGACCTTCAGGGGAGGTCATCTAGATAGCCTTAGAGATCTAAGTAAGGCAAGGAGAGGTGCTAAGACCTTTGTGAACATGCTAGGAGCAGGGCATAGGCAAAAAGGGCAGTGTCGCTAACGCTGGACTGAATATAGTGTCCAGGCTTTACATGTCACAGTGTGCATATCCCAAATAGGGTCTTCAAGGACTAGGATTTCAAACTGACTGACCGCAACCCTGGACAAGCAAAGCACACCGCAGCTAGCTCTGTGCAATGCATACAGTGGGTATCGAAAGTTTGGGCACCCCAGGTAAAAATTTGTATTAATGTGCATTAAGAAGCCAAGGAAAGATGGAAAAATCTCCAAAAGGCATCAAATTACAGACTAGACATTCTTATAATATGTCAACAAAAGTTAGATTTTATTTACATCATTGACACTTTCAAAATTACAGAAAACAAAAAAAATGGCGTCTTCAAAAGTTTGGGCACCCTGCAGAATTTATAGCATGCACTGCCCCCTTTGCAAGGCTGAGACCTCTAGGGTACCACGACTAACAACCCCGTTCCAGTCTACTCAGGCCCGTAAATTTTGGAAACTCTAACTGTAGTGGACCAGAAGGGTCTGTTACTAACTCTTGTTAGGTACTGTGACCGTCCAGAGTCGGAACGTTTCCCCCGTCACGTACGATATTTAAGACGTCCCACGGGTTTGAAAACTTCTGCGGTAAAAAAAACAAAAGACATTAAAACTTTCACAGTTACTACATTTATTTTAGATTGAAAACAACTGTATAATATTCTTACAGATCAGACATTAAACTACGGAAAACCTCTAAAAAGGTAGAAAGGAACCGAAGAATTACGTGTAATTATGTTTAAAAATGGACCCCACGGGTTTGAAAGCTATGGGTGACATACGTAACGTGTCTCGATCGACGCCACACGAAACGAACAGGTCCCAACGCCAGTCAGTCAAACTTTAGGATCAGGAACTTCTGGGATAAACCCTATACGTGTGA
>BLSH010090329.1:1047264-1061564 GCA_018402905.1 Glandirana rugosa | reverse complement strand
AGGGTGCGGTTATCCCTATTGCTTGTATACTTTTTTTCTACCACATCTTTTCCTTCCCTTCGCCTCTCTATTAATGTGCTTGGACACAGAACTCTGAACAGCCAGCCTCTTTTGCAATGACCTTTTGTGTCTTGCCCTCCTCGTGCAAGGTGTCAATGGTCATCTTTTGGACAACTGTCAAGTCAGCAGTCTTCCCCATGATTGTGTAGCCTACAGAACTAGAATGAGAGACCATTTAAAGGCCTTTGCAGGTGTTTTGAGTTAATTAGCTCATCAGAGTGTGGCACCAGATGTCTTCAATATTGAACCTTTTCACAATATTCTAATTTTCTGAGATACTGAATTTGGGATTTTCCTTAGTCGTCAGTTATAATCAGCAAAATTAAAAGAAACATTTGAAATATATCAGTCTGTGTGTAATGAATGAATATAATATACAAGTTTCACTTTTTGAATGGAATTAGAATATCATCAAAAAGTTGATTTATTTCACTAATTATATGACCAGCACCTGTAGTTCTACTTTGTTTTTTGATAATGGTATTTAACCGGTTCCACACCGCCTACCATATATTCGCGACGGCAGTGTGGACGCTCAGCGCGAATCGCCGTAAAAAAGAGGCGATCTGCGGGTGGCCGCTAGGGGGCGCGCGTCCGCCGTACTCCTGAGGAGTGTGCCCATGGCTCGGGCGGACCCGATGTCTGCCGGCGAGCCGCGATGAGCGGCCACAGCCAAACGGGGAACCGCCTATGTAAACACGGCGGTTCCCCGCTCTGTTAGTGGGCGCATAGGAGATCTACTGATCCCTGTCACTGGGATCAGTTAGATCTCTTATGCCCATGGCAGCCCAGTCCCCCCCACATTTAGAACACACCCAGGGAACACACTTAACCCCTAGATCTCCCCCTGCAGGTTAACCCCTTCACTGCCAATGACATTTATACAGTAATCAGTGGACATTTAAATTTCTGATCGCTGAATAAAGGTCATTGGTCCCAAAAAAAGTGTCAAAAATGTCCGACATGTACGCCCCAATATCGCAGTACTGCTAAAAATCGCAGATCGCCGCCATTACTAGTAAAAAAATAAAAAAATAATAACCCCAGAAATGAATCATCCGTAAACGCGGCCACTTTTGCGCAAACCAATCAAACACCGATTGCGATTTTTTTAACCAAAAATATGAGGAAGAATATAAATCGGCCAAAACTGATGAAAAAAAAGTTTTTTTTTATTTTTTTGGATTTGTATTTTAGCAAAAAGTAAGAAATTTGGGGGTTTTTTTGCAAAATTGTTGCTCTTTTGTTTATAGCGGTGATCAGAAATGACGCAGAGGTGATCAAATACCACCAAATGAAAGCTCTATTTGTGGGGAAAAAAGGACGCAAATTTTGTTTGGGTACAATGTCGCACGACCGCGCAATTGTCAATTAACGCGACGCAGTGCCAAATCGCAAAAAGTGCTCTGGTCAGGAAGGAGGTAAAACTTTCCGGAGCTGTAGTGGTTAATTTGGTTTGCATAAAATGACATGACAGACACAAACAGGATAGGATCATCCAAGTTAGGATGTACATATACAAAAGGAAAATAGAAAATGGTCATGGTCATACCCGATATTAGGTGAACATTAAGTGTAGATAAAGTTAACAACCTTTCTTCTTTTTAAATCTATAAACTCTGATTTGAGAGGAAGAGGCTCTCCCTTCTTTATACCATTTAGTGGACTCCTTTAAACAGGGCTATACAATATCCCACCTGTTAAAGGTTACTTGCCCTGCAAAAATCCATATCTTAATACCTTTCTTTTTTTTAAAAAAAAAATTCTAGGCAGTCACAGGACCGCAAAACTTCTGCTTGTTCTGTGGAGTGGACAACACTGCTGTTTACCGATAGTAATTTACTAGAAAAATGATTCAGGAAGGATTTAGGTAGTACCAGAGCAATGGAGAAGCAAAACTTTATGAGTTCTTGTGCAGCATTTTCCTACTGTAATAAGGCCTGTAATAGGCAGCACCAGGTACCAATTCGGAACCTCATGGACAGAGGAGAGAATTAAGACAAGCTTATCAGACTGCTGCTTCTTACTGTTTGAACACAAGCTCAAGATAAGCAGAGGACTTACATTGGATATAAAAAGTCTACACACCTCTTAAAATGTCAGGTTTATGTGATGTAAAAAAAATGAGACAAAAGATAAATAAATTCAGAACTTTTTCCACCTTTAATGTGACCTATAAAAATGTACAACTCAATTGAAAAACAAACGAAAATATTTTAGGTGGAGGGAAGTAAAAATAATAAATAAAAAATAATATGGTTGTATAAGTGTGCACACCTATAAACTACTACTTTGTTGAAGCACCTTTTGCTTTTATTACAGCACTCAGTCTTTTTGGGTATGAGTCTACCAGCATGGCACATCTTGCTTTGGCAATATTTGCCCACTCTTCTTTGCAAAAACAGTCCAAATCTGTCAGATTGCGAGGGCATCTCCTGTGCACAGCCCTCTTCAGCTCACCTCATGGATTTTCAAATCGGACTCAGGTCTGGGCTCTGGCTGGGCCATTAATCCGATAAAGCCATTTCTTTGTTGATTTGTATGTATGGGTCGTTGTCATACTGAAAAATGAAGTTCTTCTTCATGTTCAGCTTTCTAGCAGAAGCCTGAAGTTTTTGTGCCAATATTGACTGGTATTTGGAATGGTTCATAATTCCCTCTACCTTGACTAAGGCCCCTGTTCCAGCTGAAGAAAAACAGCCCAAAGCATGATGCTGCCACCACCATGCTTCACTGTGGGTATGGTATTCTTTGGTGATGTGCAGTGTTTTTGGAATTATGGCCAAAATGTTCAACATTGGTTTCATCAGACCTTAACACATTTTCCCACATGCTTTTGGGAGACTTCAGATGTGTTTTTGCAAAATTTAGCCAGGCTTGGATATATTTTTCTTTGTAAGAAAAGACTTCCCGTCTTGCCACTCGACCCCATAGCCCAAACATATGAAGAATACGGGAGATGGTTGTTACATCACACAGCCAGTACTTGCCACATATTCCTGCAGCTCCTTTATTGTTGCTGTAGGCCTCTTGGCAGCCTCCTTGACCAGTTTTCTTCTAGTCTTTTCATCAATTTTGGAGGGACATCCAGTTCTTGATAATGTCACTGTTGTGCTATAATTTTATCCAATTGAGGATGCCTGTCTTCACTATGTTCCATGGTGTATCTAATGCCTTGGAAATTCTTCTGTACCCTTCACCTAACTGATACCTTTTAACAATGAGATCCCTCTGATGCTTTGGAAGCTCTCTGCCGACCATGTAGGATGCGACTAAGAAAATGTCAGGCAAGACCTACAAGAACAGCTTAACTTTATGTGGGGCTAATCAGGAGGCACTTTAAATGATGGGCAAGGTGTGTACTTGACTCCTATTTAACATGAGTTTGAACGTGATTTGTTAATTCTAAACACATCTACATCCCAAGTCATAAGAGGGTGTGCACACTTATGCAACCACATTTTAGCTTTTTTTTATTTTTACCTCCCCCTTAAAAGATTTTAGTTTGTTTTTCAATTGAGTTGAACAGTTTATAGGTCACATTAAAAGGTGGAAAAAATTCTAAAAATTATTTCTCTTTGTCTCATTTTTTTACATCACAGAAACCTGACATTTTAACAGGGGTGTGTAGACTTTATATCCACTGTAGATGTATTGGTGAATACAGCTAGGTACAGTAATGAAAAGTTTGTTTACACATTTCATAAATATATCAACAAATTGTATTTTAATTACCACTAAAACGTATACCTGCAAACGTAAACCCTCTATCTTACAGGCACCAGTGCCCTTTTCTCTCTCAGTGACCACCATGTCTATTACAAAGCTGACTGACAAAATAACATTTAGAAACAAATGAATATCTGTGCTAAATTAATTTAAAGGGTAAGTTCACCTTTACAGAAAATCTGTACGGTTAACTTACTCTAGACCCCCTCCCCCCGGGTCCCACTATACAGAAGTCGCGATCAGCCGCTGTGGCACATTCGGTCACCGCTTGACCGATCCGGGGATTTGAAATCCCCACGGCTTAATCTCCTAAGTGTACCTCATAAAAGTTACGTATAGGAGGCATTCTAATTGGTAGGCGCCGTTCAATCAGAACACGCCTAGCCATGCCTGTCGGTGCTGAAGAGGAGAGAAAGCCGCCGGGATTTCAAATCCCCGGACCGGTAAAACAGCGACCTGATGTCTCACAGCAGGTGATCATGGGACTCCAGGTCAACAGAACTGGGGGGGGTTGGCGAGATGAGAAGGGGCAGTGTAAGTTGACAGATTTTCTGTAAAGGTGAACTTACACTAACTGCTGCTATTCCTTGTTACTACAGTTGTTTAAAATTATGGGCCAAGTCTGAACCCTCATGATGAATAATTTGTACTTGGCAAGAATTATTCTTCCAGTGCCAAATCTCTAACTGAAAGTCTGGCAAGTCAGTATTCAGAGGCGTCATTAATCAGGTGGGCACACTTCTGCAGGCACACGACGATACCTGAAATAAGGAGGCATCACACAGTTTATAGCAAAAAAAAAAACAAAGAACGGTTCTCTATGGAAAAATACATACCAGAATCATCTGACAGCTTTGAAACCCTCTCTAACACGGAAATACAGTCCTTCTCGTCATCACTAACTTCTTTTAAGGTGTCTAACAAACTTCGGGCCACCATTTGTCTAAATGAAAAACACAGAAAATAAGTTGGGTGATGCTTGCAAAGAAACAGGGTGTGGTGCAATAAACCAGCTTCATCATTACACATCTAATTCTAAATTCACTGGACTACATGCGAACACAGATCTTTAACAAAGAAGTTCTTAAATTTACATTCGAGCAGTATCCTAAATAAGGATCACACAAGGAAAGGAAACGTGAATTCTTGGCAAACATCAGAATGGGTCAGCTGGCTGAAATAGCAAAATTTTGTTCTGACTAAATAAGCAATTATGCATTCCAAGAGTGCCGAGTTTTCACGGCAATGAACCAGCAGTCTAATGGCAAGAATATTTCCCCTTATGAATTTACAATTTCAATTTTGAGAAAAGACTTTCAACACGCATACCTATTTATCAGACACTGCATGACCCCCATTGTCCAAGAATGTTCAGTCAAGGTCATTCTTTAGAGGCCAACCACTTCTACATTATAATCTAGGACAGCCTTTCTAAACCTTTTCAAAACAGAGGAACCCTTGAAATAACTTCCTGGTCTCGGTGGAACCCCTGCTAAATATGACTATATCTACAACTCATGATACATTAGTGTGATGGTGAGTGGGAAGAATGCTCCTTACACTTGTGGCCATTGGGAAGAATTCCCCCCCTTACGGATAGCTAAAAAGATCAAAGGTGTCTGTGGGAACTTATGTGAAAGGTAGAAATTGCTCAAGGAACCCCTAACGACCTCTGGAGGAACCCTAAGATTTCATGGAACCCTGGTTGAGAAACCCCGGTCTAGGATTATTTTTTAAAGCATTTTCCCAAATTAAACTTTACTTAGTTCAAGTCATAAAAATAAAATAGGATACATAAGTGGAACAGAGTTTAGTCAAAAACCTAAAAATATAAGTCAAACACAGTTACTATCTTTTTATTACTAGCCCCCTCTGTTTTAGATGAGGGGCTTTTCATGAGCAGGGTCCCTTGAATTGAATTGCGTTGTAACTGTACGGTCTCCCTTTGTTTTCTGTTGAACAAAGGGGAAGTGCTGAACAAACTGTGGCTGCTACATACTCTATACTAATTGGAGACATCATGCACTGCACATAAACAGTGATGAACATAGCAAATACGATGGAAAAATGATCCCCAATCATATTATTCTAAGAAATCACAGGAATAACAGTTCTCATTTGGAGAAGGCTATTCCATTTAGAGTAAGGGTAAGCAACATTTGAGAGGTGGGGATCTACTCGAAAAGCATAAAAGAGATCAAAGATCCCCAAGGAGCGGCACCGCCCACCCCCTTTTTTTTCAAGAAATTAACTTGCAAGGCCTAACGAGTAAGGTAAACTTGGAGAAATATAATAAAACAACAAACATTTCACTGTTAAAATAAACAAATATATAAGCCTACCTTAAATGTGGACAGGGTCAATTGTTTTCTAACAATTTTTTTTTTTTTTTTCAGGTTTAACAACCCCGTTGGGAGGCTTTGGCGAAATATCAGTCTAAACCAGGGGTAGGCAACCTTAAAAAGAGGTGGAGACCTACCTGAAAAAAAACACAAATGCGTATCATCAGGGTGTGACTTCTTCAGTAGGACTCCTACTGAACAAGTCACACCCCGATGATACACGTCTAAGGGGGGGGGGGAGCTTGCGTCTGGACGTCACGGTTGCGGCCATCTGGATGATCAGTGTATGAGCCCTTACTAGCTTGCACGGTTTTAATGTACCTTCCTTGTAAGTGTGCTTGATCTTTTTGAAATAAATTGTTTTTTTAAAATGAAGAGCACTAGATTTGCCTTCTCTCTTGTTCCATATACACCTGAGAGGATAACAGCTCCCCTATCTAAGGGGTGAGTCCCCAGCTGGAGAGGAGGCGATTGTGTGGAATCATGCCGGTCGCTGTATATATCCCATGATGTGGATGAATGCTGTTTTATATCTTGGATAAGGTGAGCGGCATAAGAGACTGGTGGTAGATCTTTAGCACGTGCACTTAGTTTGGAGAATCTTTCTGCACAAAGATCGGTAGACATCACTTATTGGGACTGTTGTTTCATTCATTCATGGATGCTCTATTCTTCAATATTTGCACTATTTAGCACTAGCACTTTATATTTATATGGTTATGACATTTTGTGAGAGAGATTTATCTAATGTCACTTTTTGTACATATTTGCATATTTTAATATTCTCAGCACTTTTTGGTTTGTGAAATTACTGTATATAGTAGCGCAGCACTATTTCTGTATAATTTGGCATTAAGTGAAGTGAATAGCTTATGGTGTCAGCAGCTGCTATTTTCTCACATTAAGTGAGATTTCAGTGTGATATCTATCTATCTATTTATATAGTGTGCTTGTTCACGTTTATTTGCACTGATTGGTCACATTGTTTAAAGTAGAACTATGGTCAAAATGAAGAAATCAATATGTTCTGCACATATACAGTCTGTTAAACATGTCACTGATTGTTTTGCAAAAAGCAGTAAGGATGTTGAGATCTCTACCTTGTCTCCAGCTCTCATGTGCACTTCCTTTAGACCCTTTTTCACACCAAGGCGTTTTTCAGGCACTTCTGCGCTAAAAATAGCGACTAAAAAAGTGCCTGAAAAACTCCCAATACACCCCAGTGTGAAAGCCCGAGTGCTTTCAAACTGGGGCGGTGCGCTTGCGGGACAGTAAAAAGATAAAAAGTCCTGCAAGCCGCATCTTTGCAGCGGTGTATTCACCGCTCCTATACTGCCCCTGCCCATTGAAAACAAAGCGCAGAACACCGCTTCAGTAGCGCCGCTAACCGGCACTTTTAACCCCTGTTTAACCCCTTGTGGGGGGGTTTAAAAGCACACCGCCCCCCACGGTGGATGAGACGTGGCATCAATGTTCCAAACTGTTTCGGGAATCGGAGATCGCCCCGTGTCCGTCACCACTTACTCCCATAGTGGGCAACCCGGAGTTTGACCCAGGGTGGCACGATTCCGTAAGGTCTACCTTAAGGGACACCAGCATGTCCCAGGCCAGACACTTCATTTCAAATGGCAATTGGCTCTCCAGACAGCAAATAATGGATGACCCCCGGTTGCATACCCTCTCGGTTTGGTAAAAGGTTCAGTTGGCGCATTATCTAGGGTCTTTACCCTCGCCAACGCTATACTGTAGAAAACTTACCTGCTTTGAACTTGTGTGCGCTGATAAGTCACCCGCACGACACACCATATCTCAGACATACAGCCTCCTGATAGCCCCTCCAAGGGACTTCAAACTGCCATTCCTGGCGAAATGGGAGGGAGACCTGGGTATCGCCTTCTCCAACAAACAGGCGGAAAGAATTATTCTTTTCGCCCACAAAACCTCCTTGTGCGCCAATCACCAGGAGGCGAACTTCAAGATATTGACATGCTGGTATCACACTCCCGTAAAGCTCCATCAGATGTTTCCTCAATGCCCTGACATTTGCTGGAGACGTGGGGAGGAGCCGGGCTCTTTACTTTATGTTTTCTGGTCCTGCAGGTTACTTCAGCCTTTTTGGACTGAGGTCCTTAGAATTACTCAAATATTTACGGACCATGAATTGGCCCGAGATGCCACTTTGTTCTTGATACATCACCATCGGTTCCCGAGTAAATCGTACAGAAAGTCGATCATGCCCACCCTGATCACTGTGGCGAGGAGTTGTATCCCGCAGCTTTGGAAACAGATGCAGACCCCTTCAATCGCCATGTGGCTGGGAAAGGTGGCGGAGGTGAACAGAATGGAGGATTTGGTGTCTACTAAGAAAGGAACCAGGGAACGATTTCTCAAGAAGTGGTATTACTGGCATGAGTTTGTATACTCGGAGGAATACAGAGACTTACTAGGCTGATTCCTTACAAAGCTAACTATTGTGGCGGGGGCTGCGGGGCGGAGGTGCGACGGGGATGTTTGTGTTTATCTTGATCTTCTTTTCATTTCTCTTTTATTTCCTGCCATCCATATTCCCCCCCCTTCTTTCCCCTTTTTTTTTTGTGTTTTTCTTTTTTCCGTGGTGTTTTACAATACCATCATGCAGAGTGCAGTACTCTCACAATATCTCAGTCAGTGGAGAGTGAATTGAATTGTTCATATACCTATTAAAACTTCTTTGTCAGGCTTTTTAGTCTATTCATGATGTAATTACTTACCTGCCATTTATTGTGTGATCCAAGATATTACTGTATCCCTGTATGATGGAAATAAATAAAGTATTGAAAAAAAAAAAAAAAAAAGCACACCGCCCCCGCCTGAATAGCAGCACCATAGCGCCGCTATAAGGAGCGGTAAAGCACCGCAAAGTAGCAGTGTTTTACCACCAACGCTCGGGGATCCCCGGTGTGAAAGGGGTCTTAGTGAAGAGATAACTGTACTTCCTGTTTTTTGAATTGCCTGTGTTGAACAAATGTTGTCCCCATTTGCGTCTATCTCTGCAAAAAATGCCCTGACATCAGTGGGGGAGGGGCTTTTGTATCACATGGGAAGCTACATAGGATCCTGACTAGGCTCCGCCCACGAAGTCTCGGAAAGCCCCATCCACTCCCACCTATGTCCCTCCTTTGCCCGCCCACTGCGTTAGATCCTAGACTTGGCTTGTCTGTAATGGCTTGTGGCTGTTTTAAATAGCACACACCCAGCTATTGATTGGCAGATGGGTGTTATGTAAAAGACTGAGCATCATAGAAGGCTTGAAGGACTGATAGACCAGCTATTTCACTGATAGGAAATTACATCTGAGCTCTGTTCAACTCCTACCATCATTACTTGTATACACCAAAGGAGGTCTGCTGGAGGGGATTATAGACCAGAATTGCAACATATGGTAGGAAAATAATCATTTCAGTTATTATGTTTATTACCATGTGTAACTTTCAGGTCTTTATATGAGGATTTACTAAAATATGTATGTTGCCTTTAGTTGTACTTTAAGGATATTGCTGCTACTAAGATTGCACCTAAATCAACCATTTATTGGATTCATCAAGAACTTCAAACCACTTAAGGACTGGAAGGATTTCCCACTGTAGGACCAGAGCACTTTTTGCGATTCGGCACTGCGTCGATTTAACTGGCAATTGCGCGGTCGTGCAACATTGTTACAAACAAAATTGAAGCCTTTTCCCCCCCCAAAAAATAGAGCTTTCTTTCGGTGGTATTTGATCCCCTCTGCGTCAAAAAAAAATACACACACATATACACACACACACACACACACACACACATATTTTCTCGGGACTGTAATATTGCAGCGGACATTTTTGACACTTTTTTGGGACCAATGACATTTATACAGCGATCAGAAATGTAAATATCCACTGATTACAGTGTAAATGTTATTGGCAGTGAAGGGGTTAACCTGCAGGGGGTGATCTAGGGGTCAACTGTGTTCCCTAGGCATGTTCTAACTGTTTATGGGCTGGGCTGCCAGAAGCATAAGAGATCTAACCGATCCCAATGACAGGGATCAGTAGATGTCTTACAAGCCGCCTGACAGAGCAGGGAAACACGATGTAAATACGGCGGTTGCACGCTTTTCTTCTGTGGCAGGCAATCACGGCTCGCCGGCAGACATCGAGTCCGCCCGACCCGTGGCCACACTGCTGGAGCGTGCGGCAGGCACGAGCGAGTCGCCCTTTATAGACGGCGATTCGTGGGATCGTACCATTCTGCAGCAGTAAATGTACGCGAGCCGGTCCGGAACCGGTTAAGGAGAGGTTCAACTGTTGTGAAGAAGGCTTCAGGGAACCAAGAAAGTCCAGCAAGTGTCAGGACCATCTCCTACAGTTGATTCAGCTGCAGGATCAGGGCACCACCAGTGTAGAGCTTGCTCAGAGATGGCAGCAGGCAGGTGTGAGTGCATATGCACACACAGTGAGGCGAAGACTTTTGGAGGAAGGCCTGGTATCAAGAAGGGCAGCAAGGAAGCCACTTCTCTCCAGGAAAAACATCAGGGACAGACTGATATTCTACAAAAAAGGTACAGGGATTGGACTGCTGAGGTCTGGGATAAAGTAATTTTCTCTGATGAATGGGGAGCGCAACCATAAGTCCTGTGTCATGACAACAGTAAAGCATCCTGAGACCATTCATGTGTGGGGTTGCTTCTCAGTCAAGGGAGTGGGCTCTCTCACAATTTTGCCTAAGAACACATCCATGAAGAATGGTACAAAAACATCCTCCGAGAGCAACTTCTCCCAACCATCCAAGAACAGTTTGGTGACCAACAATGTCTTCTCCAGCATTATGGAGCACTTTCCCTAAGGCAAAAGTGATAACCAAGTGGCTTGGGGAACAAAAACATCAAAATGTTGGGTCCATGGGTCGCCAGAGCTTAATCTCATTGAGAACTTCTGGTCAATCCACAAAATTCTGACAAACTCTGAACGTTATGCAAGAATGGGCTGCCATCAGTCAGGATGTGGCCCAGAAGTTGAGCGAATTGCAGAGGTCTTGAAAAAGAAGGGTCAATACTGCAAATATTGACTCTTTGTATAAACTTCATGTAATAGTCAATAAAAGCTTTTGACACTTAAGAAATGCTTGTAATTATACTTCATACCATAGTAACATCTGACAAAAAAAATCTAAAAACACTAAAGCAGTGAGACTTTGTGAAAATTATTATTTGTGTCATTCTCAAAAATTTTGGCCACGGCTGTATTAGTAAACTTGCTGGAGACACACATTAAAGTGTTTGTTACCCTAACATTTCATATTCCCGATAGGTGTCTGTTGTACCATGTACTTGTAATATGTACTTGCACCATGCAAGAAAAAGTATCCAGCTCTCTTTGTATGGCTTCCTTTGTGTGAAATACCTGGCGATTCCGACAATCTCCCCGATTTCCTATTTCAAACCGACCACGCTAGTAAGTGCATCCATCCCAGCGTGGTCAGTTTTCTTCTACTTTGAAGCACATCCTGCCTGTAATCTAATGGTATGGCTTGAGCCAACACCAACCCCTGCATAGGTCTTCACTGGCAAGATGAGAGTACTGCTGTTTCTCTGCCTTGTGCAGACAAGCCACTGCAGTCTCCAACCCCAGCTTTCTAAGCTCTTATGAAGAGGTAAAAACGGAGATCATGTGATCTCACCACCCCCCAAAACAGAGGGCATTGGGTGGCCCGCACATACAACAGACCTTATGCTCCTATACAAGGGGGACAAAAAAAAAAAAAGGGGGGGGGATAAACTAATCTTAATATGCTCTAACCACTTATGCAAGATGAGAAACACATTTTCCTATTTGATCACAAGGGGTTTTTCAGAGCCTAGTTCACGACAGATGATTGCTCCCTCAAAGCCTGTGTACCCATTCAATGGCTTGTCTGTGTTGCATGAGGTCAAAGTCCCATTACCAAGAGTCATTGAAGTTCTAAACAATGGAATATCCTACTCGTCTACAGCGTCTACATTTGTGGATGGGGATTCTACCCATATGTCCCATATTTTGAAATATCTCATCACAACCCCTAGACTGCTAAGTGGCCTTATACAGTGGGAGGGCAGAATTTATGAACGGTTTCCAAATATTGACTGATGGCGCAGCAGGAGATTTCCACCAAAGTACAGGGTCTTTACGTGCATAGTAGAGTAGTAACCCCAGGAGTGTCCTGGCTGCTCGGCTATGAGCCAGGAGGTCAACCAAACCCAGCAGGCACACCTCCACCGACAGTGGGACATGGATGGTAGTAACAATGTAGATAAACATAGCGACCTCGTTCCAAAATATTTTTATCTGGGAACATGTTCAGAATACATTAATAAAGTCCACTGCAGGTGAGATGTACCTCCAGCAGGAATCTGGGACAGACGAATATATTGTATGTAGACGTGCAGGCGTGTAATACACTCTATGTATGATTTTAAACTGTATTAGTCTATCCCTTGCGGAAACTAGTTGTGCGACTGAGCACTCCCATGCCTCTTCCAATCCTCCACATCTAGGGTGGGAATATCCACCACCCATTTTGCTTTGAGAGTTTCAAGGCCCATGTGTATGTTAGGTAACAATGCTTTGTATATATTGGAGAGAGGCTTGGTCATGGCTTCATCTCTGAGATTGTCCTCAAGAGCTGAGGTGTAAAAATCTACTCATTTGAGTTTTCAAATTGAATACTGAAGGCATGCCTCAGCTGCAGAAATGGGAACAAATGAGAATTAGGCAGATCAAACTTTTGTTTTAATTTGTCAAAGGTGCCAAATCAACGGTCAATGCAAATCCGAGCTACATATTTGATGCCCTTTTGTGCCCAGATACTAGGATCCGGTATGGAGAAGAACTCTGACAGCGACGGATTGAGCCAGAGGGGAGCATGTGGTGAGATATGTCCAGGAGGCATAGGGCGCAGGGAAATTCTGTACATAACTTGACGATCATCAACCAAAGCAGTACAGTGATACCTCAGTTCACGAACTCCGTTCGCGAACTGAAAAGTTCATAAAAATTTGCTTCGGTATGCAAACTCCGCTTCGGTTCACGAACACGAACCGTGGCCATTTTCCTTGCTCTGACACGTGGTTGCTACTTCCTGTAGCTGGATCACGGTCACAGAGGAGTGTACTGTAAGACAGTATTTTGAAGCTTTTTTTGTGTGCTTTTTAGCACATACTGTACCGTACTGGTCATCCAGTATGGCTCCAAAGAAAATTAAGAGCAAACTGGTGACAAGAACGTGCAGAGCCGAAATGCAGGCGACAAGAACGTGCAGAGCCGAAATGCAGGCGACAAGAACGTGCAGAGCCGAAATGCAGGTGACAAGAATGTGCAGAGCAAGCATGGTGGTAAAAATAAAGTGCAGAGTAGTAATAAAGGTGACAAGAATGTGCAGAGCAGGAATACTAAGAATAAAGCTGTGAAGAAAATAACCATTGAGCTGAAGAAGGAAATTATAGAAAAGCATGACCGTCGTATTCCTGTGACTGATCTGGCCTTGGAGTACAAATGGCGAAATCAACAATCTCAACTATTTTGAAGAACAAAACTGCCAAAGAAGTTGATGTGGCAAAAGGCGTAACGCTGTTAAAGTAGAGGACACAAGTGCTGGAAGAGGCAGAAAAACTTTTGTTTGTGTGGTTGAATGAGAAACAGGCGATAGCGTTAGTGAAGCTATGATCTGTGAAAATGCCAGGAAATTGCACAGTGATTTACTGCAAACAAACCCCTACAACTGCAGCAAGTGAATTTAAAGCCAGTAGAGGGTGGTTTGAAAAATTCCGCAAGAGCAGTGGTATCCACAGTGTGCCAAGACATGGTGAGGCTTCCAGTTCTGACAAAGCCTACTTCATGAAGACAGGAGGATACATCACTCAACAAGTTTTCAACTGTGATGAAAAAACTCTTTTGGAAAAAAAAATGCCGAACAGAACCAATATCATGCAGGAGGAAAAGGCACTGCCAGGGCACAAGCCCACGAAGAACAGATTGACCCTTTTTCTGTGTGTGAACGCAAGTGCCTATCTGAAGATTAAGCCACTACTGATGTACCATTCCCAGACCCCTTGTGCATTCAGGAAACAGAATGTGAACAAGGTCAGACTGCCTGTCATGTGGAGGGCCAATGCAAAAG
>BLSH010090329.1:961064-971554 GCA_018402905.1 Glandirana rugosa | reverse complement strand
AAGGGTATGGCGCTGTTATTCGTATATACAACAATCAAGAGAAGACTTCACTAGAGTGAATACAGAGGGTTCACCACAAGATGTAAACCATTGGTGAGCCTCAAAAACAGGAAGGCCAGATTAGAGTTTGCCAAACAACATCTAAAAAAACCTTCACAGTTCTGGAATAACATCCTATGGACAGATGAGACCAAGATCAACTTGTACCAGAGTGATGGGAAGAGAAGAGTATGGAGAAGAAAAGGAACTGGTCATGATCCAAAGCATACCACCTCATCAGAGAAGCATGGTGGTGGAAGTGTCATGGCGTGGGCATGTATGGCTGCCAATGGAACTGGTTCTCTTGTATTTATTGATGATGTGACTGCTGCCAAAAGCAGCAGGATGAATTCTGAAGTGTTTTGGGTAATATTATCTGCTCATTTTCAGCCAAATGCTTCAGAACTCATTGGACAGCGCTTCACAGTGCAGATGGACAATGACCCGAAGCATACTGCAAAAGCAACCAAAGAGTTTTTTAAGGGAAAGAAGTGGAATGTTATGCAATGGCCAAGTCAATCACCTGACCTGAATCCGATTGAGAATGCATTTCACTTGCTGAAGACAAAACTGAAGGGAAAATGCCCCAAGAACAAGCAGGAACTGAAGACAATTGCAGTAGAGGCCTGGCAGAGCATCACCAGGGATGAAACCCAGCGTCTGGTGATGTCTATGCGTTCCAGACTTCAGGCTGTAATTGACTGCAAAGGATTTGCAACCAAGTATTAAAAAATGAAAGTTTGATTTATGATTGTTAATCTGTCCCATTACTTTTGGTCCCTTAAATATTGGGAGACACATATACAAACTGTTGTAATTCCTACACCGTTCACCCGATTTGGATGTAAATGCCCTCAAATTAAAGCTGAAAGTCTGCAGTTGAAGCATATCTTGTTAGTTTCATTTCAAATCCATTGTGGTGGTGTATAGAGCCAAAAACATTAGAATTGTGTCGATGTCCCAATATTTATGGACCTGACTGTATATGTAAAGTGCTGCGTAAATTGACGGCACTATACAAGTACCTTAAATAAATAATAAATAAATAAAATGTTGTCAGGCTTTCAGGTTGAATGATGTTGGAAACCATTCAACCCAAAAGACCGCGGACACCTCAGGAAAAGATTGCCTCTCAGGGGATCCCTGCTGTAGCAAATTGGATCACGCTTTGCTGGGGTTTTTCGCCTTCCTCTGGATCAACTGTGGGTGAAGGATTGTGTATATGGGATTGTATGTTTTTTTTTTTTTAATTATTGGTTGAACTAGATGGACTTGTGGCTTTTTTCAACCTGACTAACTACAGTTGTGCTCATAAGTTTACATACCCTGGCAGAATTTATGATATCTTGGCCATTTTATATGAATGATAACACAAAAACTTTTCTTTCACTCATGGTTAGTTTTTGGCTGAAGCCATTTATTATCAATCCAATGTGTTTACTCTTTTTAAATCATAATGACAACAGAAACTAACCATGAGTGAAAGAAATGTTTTGTGTTATCATTCATATTCTCTGAAAAATGGCCAAGAAATCATAAATTCTGCCAGGGTATGTAAACTTATGAGCACAACTGTATGCGGGTCTGCTTTTGGTGCAGAACCTGGTACGGTTTCCATTCAGTGGTTCAGGTGCGCATTTGACACTGAATTCACACCTGAACCGTACTGAAAAATGCACAGGTCCATTTTAAAATTCACACCACAACTGGCCCACATATATGTGAACCGGCTCCATTGAAAGCTGGTCTGGTTCACATGTTTTGCGAAACAGCTGCGATTCAAAGAGCATCCAATTCGCATATATGTGAACCGTGCCTAAAAGGGAAGTTCGGCTTTAGGCTCCATTCACACTTGTGCGACTTGTTATGCAACTGTAGACATCAAAGTTGCATGACAAGTCATTCCCCATTTTTTCCAATGATACACATTCATATATGTGCAACTTAAAGTTGCAGTGACTTCAGAGTAGTTCATGCACTACTTTAGTACTCTGAAATCGCTGTAACTTGAGAGTCATAGACTTCAATGTTTAACCTCAAAAAATTGCACGAAAGTCATACCTGAATGTTATACAATGTTATACAATGCAACAGTTGTCCACTGTCACTGGTCAAAGCCATAGTTGCATCCAAGATGCACTCAACCAAAGTTGCACTCCAAAGTCGGTGCAGCTTTGGAGTCGTACAAGTGTAAATTGAGCCTTGACACCTCTTTTCCCACTGTGGGAGATTAGCTTGTGGGGATCAGCTTTCCGGAGGAAAAATAGTCAGCGTGCAGGCAACTATCCTTAAAATCTGGCGGTTTGCCAGGTTCATTGATAAATAAGGTTTGCAGGTAAAACAAACAAAACATAAAAATAAGTCCTTGCCATCCGGTACTAAACTAGACAGTATAGTTTCCTCACTATATGGCGCGGGGCTGGCCCCCAACACCCACTAAACATCAGCATAAATGAAAACCTTGTCTTTTAAAGTCCCAACAGACACAGAGCTCCCTCAGATCCCTTTCTGAGGGTCAGGCCAGAGCTCAAGTGAGATCTCTTCCGGATTATTTAAGTCCACCGGCTGGTGGACTCCCGCCTACCTTCCAGGAACCTTCTGGGACACCTCAAAGGTCCCAGAAAGCTGCAGGATTATTCACAAAAGTACGCGCAGTGGGAACGTGCAGTGGGAGCCGGGCTGCGAAGCCATAAGGCATCACAGCCAGCTTCCCTTAGAGATCTAAAGACTAGTGCAGAACTGGCCCGGGAGCAGGCGGCGCTGGATCCTTGGACACGTAAGTGTCCTTTTTTTAAAATGTCAGCTAGTTGGTGACTTTTCATTTTTTTTTTTGCTAGGATTGAAGATTCTCTTTTAGGCTGCTTTCACACCAATGCATTTTTTCATGCTTTTTGCAGAAACGCAGGACATGATTTTTAACATAGGTTCCTTTGGAACACATTCAATGCATTTTTGTGCCTCTACGATTTTGGAAAGGGTCAAGGACTTTTTTCAATGCAAAGCATGCAAGCATGTAGTGCAGCACCTGAAACTACGGATACTGGAAGCCTGTGCTAGCATTTCTCCTGCGGTGTTGCTATCAGTGTGTGAAGAGTGGGAGAAGAGGGTTGCATTGACAATCCAACACAATGGGCAGCACATTGAACACATTTTATAAGTGGTCAGAAACTTGTAAATAACTCATGAAAGAATAAAGTTACGTTAAAACCAAGCACACCATTGCTTTTCTTGTGAAATTCCCAATAAGTTTGATGTGTCACATGACCCTCTTCCTATTGAAAAAACAAAATGGCCGACTTCAAAATGGCCGCCATGGTCACCACCCATCTTGAAAAGTTTCCCCCCTCACATATACTAATGTGCCATAAATAGGAAGTTAATATCACCAACCATTCCCATTTTATTAAGGTGTATCCATATAAATGGCCCACCCTGTATATAGATGCACACCAGTATATAAATAATATAAGCTTTATATAAGTAAAGAATAATAATAGTGCATACATCCAATGTACAAACATTTATTAGCAGCAAAGGGACCTACAAGAGTCCTTATGGAGTTGTGCACATATACCCGGGTATATATTGTTGTTAATAGAGAGACCTCCAGATGAATGTTACAGTGGCCCCTGAGGACGATCGTGATGCAGTGTTCGTCTTGGTGCTGGAGACCTGAAGACAAGATCAGCGGTGATGGATAGACCTTCTAGCCATTGTCCAACCAGTCTTTATGTAACTCAGATTTCCACCAGTTGAAAGCATGGCATGGCATGGCACTTGAAATCAGAGCCAGCCTATCCACTCTGTGCTTACTCCCTCTGTCATGCAACTACCAGAAGTGGCCATTGGGTGCCCAACCTGGCAACCAGCCTTTGCGGATTATTAAGCCCTGAGCTAAAACTAGCTATAGAATCCCAGGCCAGAAGGGATGGAGTAAACTAAAATAACAGCTCCAGTACATATACGTTTACTGTGGGTGGGCAGCAGCTCCAGGCTAAGTGACATACTGGTATGTTGCTCAGCACATGTGCACTGGGGCGTGCAGTGGCGCAATCCTGTGACTGCAGTGTCTGGTGGATCATGGTGCTCGGTACCCGGCTGCTTACATGTGATGCTATGACCAATCATAGCAATCACATGATTACATATAAACAAAACTGTCATGAATGGCTTCCATTCATGACAGCTTGCTTATGATTGTGATGCTGTGATTGGCCCACAGCTATCACATGGTACCTGGCACCCTGTACCATGTGATTAGCTGTAGCCAATCACAGCATCACAATAGCAAGCAAGCTGTCATGAATGGAAGCCATTCATGACAGTTTTGCTTACATGTAATCATGTGATCGCTCCCCCCAGAGTATGTCACTATGGTAACACTGAACTACTCTCATGACAGTACGTTAAAAAAGCAAAATCCATAGTAGAGAAGGATCTGGGGATTTTGGTAGATCATAAGCTTAATAATGGCATGCAATGCCAAGCTGTGGTTTCCAAATCGAGTAAAATCCTTGTATTAAGAGATGTATGGACTCTAGAGAGAGAGATATCATTTTGCCCCTGTACAAATAATTAGTAACACCTCATGTGGAATATGCAGTTCAGTTTTGGCACCAGTTCTCAAAAAGGATATCGGGGAACTGGAGAAAGTGCAGAGAAGGGCAACCAAACTGATAAGAGGCATGGAGGAGCTCAGCTATAAGGAAAGATTAGAGGAGCTGAATCTATTCTCTCTTGAGAAGAGGGGATTAAGGGGGGATATGATCAACATGTACGAATACATTAGTGGTCCATATAGTGATCTTGGTGTTGAGTTATTCACTTTAAGGTCATCACAGAGGACAAGGGGGCACTCTTTACGTCTAGAGTTAAAAAGATTTAATCTCCAAATACGGAAAGGTTTCTTCACAGTTAGAGCTGTAAAAATGTGGAATAGACTCCCTCCAGAAGTGGTTCTGGCCAGCTCAGTAGATTGCTTTAACCATTTGCTGACCGCCTTGCGTACATTTACTGCGGAAAGTTGGCTCTGCTGCGCGGATCGCCGTTTATATACAGTTGCGGGCGGGCGCATGCCGCCGCCGGTGCGCTCTTGTGCCCGTTGCACTCTGCCTGAGCATGGTGGCTGCAGGTGATCGCCTTCTAGAGAGTAGAACACGGCAGTTCCCCATTCTGTCAGTGGGCATGACAGTGATCTACTGATCACTGTCATCGGGTTCAGTTAGATCTGTCATGCCCCTGCCAGCCCAGCCCCCATACAGTTAGAACACAGTGAGGGAACACACTTAACTCCCTTGATTGCCCCCTTAGATCTGATCGCTGTATAAATGTCAATGATCCCAAAAAAGTGTCAAACATGTCCGATCTGTCTGCCGCAATATCGCAGTCCTGCTAAAAATCGCAGATCGCCATCATTACCAGTTAAGAAAAAAAAAAAATAGTAAAACGCCATAAATTAATTCTCATGGTTTGTAAACGTGGCTACTTTTCTGCAAACCAATCAATAAACGCTTTTGGCGATTTTATCTATCAAAATTATGTAGAAGTATATATATCGGCCAAAACTGATGAATACATTTGTTTTTTATAATTTTTTTTGATATGTGTTATAGCAAAAAGTAAAAAATATATATTTTGTTTTTGAAAATTGTCGCTCTTTTTTGTTTATAGGGAAAAAAAATAAAAACCACAGAGGTTATCAAATACCACCAAAAGAAAACTCTATTTGTGGGTAAAAAAGGATATCAATTTTGTTTGGGTACATCATCACACGACCGCCCAATTGTCAGTTAAAGCGACGCAGTGCCAAATCTCAAAAAGTGCTCTGGTCAGGAAGGGGATAAATCCTTCCAGGGCTGAAGTGGTTAAAAAAGGCCTGGATTCTTTCATTAATGTACATAATATAACTGGCTACTAACATTTATAGATAAAGTTGATGTAGGGAAAATCCGATTGCCTCTCGGGGGATCAGGAAGGAATTTTTCCCTCGTTATAGCAAATTGGATCACGCTTTGCTGGGTTTTTTTCCCTTCCTCTGGATCAACTGTGGGTGAAGAATTGTGTATATGGGATTGTATGGTTATATACATTTTTTCTTTTTTTTGGTTGAACTAGATGGACTTGTGTCTTTTTTTCAACCTGACTAACTATGTAACTATGTACAGTAACTATGTAAAAATATAATAAAATTATTTTTAATTTTTTTTTAACATAATGTCACCAGTAGTATCCCTGATCATGGCCACACCAGTCATATGATGACACTTTACTGCATTGGTGACAATATGTCAAAAAAAATCAAAAACAATTTAATTTCTTAATTTTCCAAAAAATAGTAACAAAAAAAATACAACTTCAAAAAAATTAGCCATGCCTCTTACTAAATACCTTGGCATTTCTACTTTTATAACAGAAACTAAGGAAAGCAGGTTTTTTTTTAAATTCAGTATTTTTTTGTTTATATAACAAAAAATAGAAAACCCAGTTGTGATTAAATACCACCAAAAAAAAAGCTCTATTTGTGTGAAAAAAATTATATAAATTTCATTTGGGTACAGTGTTGCATGACCGAGCAATTGCCAGTTAAAGTAGCGCAGTGCTTTATCACATAAAAGATGCATGACTGTGTGCCCAATTGCTATTTATATCTTAGGCTCCATGCACACTGGATGCTATGTGGGCTCTCTCGGCGTCAGGCAGGAGAAGCTGCTTACAAAACGTTCTTTTGCAGCGTTATGTAAGCAGCGTTTACCAGCGTTTATCGGCGTCTGCGTTTTTTTTCTTCATTAGCTTCCACTGACTGCAAAAAACGCCGGATGCCGATAAATAGCCGTTTACCGGCGTTTATGAGCGTTTAGCGGCGTTTATCGACGACCGGCGTTTCAGGGCCTTCAGATAACAGCGCCAAGAACACCACTGCTGATAAATGACAATTAACATCCATGTGTGCATGGACACATAGGATAACATAAAGTGGCATTTTTGGGCTGTTAAAAGAAAATGCCGAAATCACCAAAAACGGTTGTTTATCAGATACAGTGTGCATGGAGCCTTAATATAGGTGAGGTGAGGTATAGTGAGTGTGGCTGTCTCTATGTAATTGTGATTGTTTCTATTTGGGAAGATTTTTTTATTATGACACACTAAGTGTAGTAAACCTTTGTATAATTGTAGCATATTCTCATTGCAGTAATATGGATTATGCTACCCAATATCCTGAAGTAATTCCTCTGTGCAATATATCTGTCAAGAACACAGCCAAGGAACTGTGCCTGGTGTTCAGTCGCGACGGGGTCTCTACAAACCAAGGCACCCCATTTGTCACAGGTAACTAAAGAATTGTGTAGTTTGTTTAGGCAACTTTCACACTGAGGCGGTGCTGGTGTTAGCAGTAAAGCGCTGCTTGTTTTAGCGGTGCTTTACCGTTGTTATGGCAGCGCTTTGCTGCGGCTTTTCGGGTGGTAGCGGGGCGCTTTTAACCCCTCCATAAGGGGTTAAAAGCGCCCGTGATGCGGCGCTTCCGAAGCACTTTTCAGGCGCTTGGGCGCTGCCCATTCATTCCAATAGGCAGGGGCGGTGGAGGAACGGTTCATACAGCGCTCCTACACCGCCCCAAAGATGCTGCTTGCAGGACTTTTTTTCCTGTCCTGCAAGTGCAGCGCGCCAGTGTGAAAGCACTCGGGCTTTCACACTGGGGTGGCTTTAGAGGCAGTTTTCAAGCACTTTACAGATGCTATTTTTAGCGCTAAAACGTCTGAAAACTACCTCAGTGTGAAAGTGGCCTAAAAGTGACACATTTGCAAACTTCTGTATACCACGCTCAAAACTGATGGCTTGGTGGAACGATTTAATAACACCTTGAAAAAAATTGTTGACAAAGATAGGGAAAACTATATACCATGTAAACTTGCTAAAGCCCTGCAAAGATAGGGTGGCACTAACTGCAGAGTCCGCTCCATCAACCTTTTCTGGGAGTACTGAATCCCCTCTAATACCTGAAGTTAAAATTCCAGATACTTTGTCTCCAAAAAGCAGGAAGCAAGAGAGTTCCTGATAAGGAACTGAGAAAAAATTTCAGTTACCTGGCACAGAAATCAGTGATGAAGTTAAGAGAACGCTTTAGTACCTCCTAGCTGTGTCGCCCTATGCTGCTCTTACATTCGTATTTTCTTGACACTTTGTATAATGTCTGTTACATTCTCTCTTCTGGTTCTCCATTTTACCCATGTGGTCATATATATGTGGAGATCTCTATTATATGTATTTCTATTCATTCAGAAAATGGATTTAAGCTCCTGAAGAAGCGACCACGCGCGACACATGTTGAGCTCCATCAGGCTGTTTTGATCCACATCAAGTCCACTTGGGTCCTACTACACCCAAGCATTCATTTGCTTCAACATTGTTACATTGGGGTCCACTTGGCTCTTGTTCTACAACAATTCTTAGGCCTGATGTGAGGATGGATTTTATTTTGTGTCTTTATTAATGCCTTTTTTATTGATTATGTAGTTTTAATAAAATATGTATTTTAACTTACTGGGTGCCAAAAAAGTCCATGTTTTCCTCAATTTGTTGTTTTTCTAATACATGATTTAGGATGTGGCACATTGCATGTATTTTTCTGTATACCCTCAGTACCACCCTGAGGTGGTATACTCACTGTAATGGTAATGCAAACTGAGCCCCTTAGGCTCGGTTCACATCTAGGCGACTTGCTATCCGACTTGTGTCACCCCAAGTTGCCTCATTTTGACATCCGAAATCCCATTGAAATGCATGGGAGCCGTCTTAATATACACTACTGAAGTCGCTCCGACTTCAAGGGGACTTCAGAAAAGGCTCCTGTACTACTCCAAGGCGACTTCTATCTGTGCCCATAGAATTCAATGGAAGTAACCTCCAAATTGGATCCCCATCTATATTGAAGTGACTTTACAGTTTAAAAGAAAATAATTTTTGAAGGCAACCCCCTCCCTCTCATCTCTGATTGGCCACAAGTCGCCTTGCATGGAGTCGCGTTGTCGCCCGAAGTTGCGCTGAAGTCGCTTTCAAATCGCCTAGCAAAGTCGCCCTTGGATTGCCTAGGTGTGAACTGAGCCTCACAAAGCTATGTAAAAGGGCAAGGACACCATGTTGTTCAGACTTCAGCCATGACAGTTTGTAACATATGCTGGTGAATAACAGCAGTGATCCCCTTTTCTTCATCACCCAGGAAGCATCTGTTATAATACACAACTGTTAGCTGATGCCAGAACCTCCTTATCAGATCAGATCAGATCAGAACAGATGCCTATTACCCGAATCCACCCTAATAAAGCTTTCTGACTTGCCCGCTTGGGCAACTAGAGTGTTAACAGATACTTGGTCATAAATATTTTAGCTGAAGTGGCAATACACAGTGCTGTCTCTTTCCTCTGGTTAGAATCTATAATCCCAGTTTATTTTCATAACACATGAAATAATAACAGCACAGCCAGAATAAGGACATATTTACCTCTCTTAGTTAATTTGTAGCGTTTTAAGGCTTCATGCACACAGGGCGTTAAAAAATGTCCTAAAAACATCAGTAGCTTATCAGTGATTTTTTTCAGCTTTTATAACGTTATATTACCAGTGTTTTATTGCGTTTTTCACGGTCTTTCACGTTTTTAAAGGGCCAGCTTTTTTTTTTCTTTCTCAATTGATCTAAAACGTCCAAAAACGTTGGGGACCGTTTAGCTGCATTTTTGAGCGTTTTTATGCGTTTGAGTGTTTTTACAGCTGAAAAACGTCTCACAGATCTGGTATTGGGTTTTTTTTTTACAGCTCAAAAACGTCCCTGCCAAAAACAGTTCATAACAGCCTATGTGTGCATAAACACATAGGATAACATGATGGAGAGTTTATTGAAAGTAGAAAAAAACATATGCAGCTAAAAACAGCTGCTGTAAAACAGTCAAAAACATCCTGTGTGCATGAGGCCTAAGTCTAAACACACATATAATAGATAATATGGGGAACCAATGGAACACCTTATCCCTCCTAGGTAGTGTTGAGCGAACCCGGACTGTAACGTTCGGGTCCGTACCGAACTTTCGGGTGTCCGTGGCACGGACCCGGACCCGGACATTTCAAAAATCGTTCGGGTTCCTCCCTATTCCACAAGGTAACCAAGGGGTATAATAGATAATATACACACAAATCTGAATCCGGAGTACGTGTGTCCTACAAAAACTGACAAAATGTCGTCGACAAAAATCGACGTATACAAAAAAAGATGAAAGTTATTTGAGAGGTAGTACAATAGGATACACAAATACGTGTGTATCCGACAATACTTGACAAAAACCGTCCCTGCAAAAACTCGACATTTTTTTTTTGGGTTATGGTCTAGACACTCTGCAAAAAGTCGACATTTTTGTGAGTTTGCGTATTTTTGCGAGTTTTTACGTCGATTTGCCAGGGGTTGC
>BLSH010090329.1:934846-951304 GCA_018402905.1 Glandirana rugosa | reverse complement strand
ATGCATGGCTGGATGGATGGATGGGTGAGCATGGATGGATGGATGGGTGGGTGGGTGAGGATGGATTGAGTGAGGATGGGTAGGGGGTGGATGGCTGGGTGGGTGGTGGGTGGCTGATGATGGCTGGGTGGGTGGCTGATGGTGGGTGGGGGGTGGTGGGTGGGTGGTAAATAGATGGTGGGGGGGAGTATTTTGTCACTAGGCAGCGCTGTGGGCATTACACATTGCCCACAGCGCTGCAGCACCTCCTCTCTCCCCCCTCTCTCCTCTCACACTGCACCGATCGGTGCGGAGAGGAGAGAGAAGCCGGCGCTTCCGCCGGCTTGTTGACATGTGATCGCGCCGTCATTTGACGGCGCGATCACGTGGTGAAAGGCCGCGCACAGCGGCCATTCACCATGATCCGTGATCAGTCGCGTCCCCCGGACCCGACGGTCATGGATGTTCCCGTGTGCGCGCCCCAGGGGGCGCGCGGGAAGCGCGATTCTGGGAGGACGTCAATTGTCTATGGGGCGGTTGTTAAGTGGTTAAAGGGTTAATTCCTTAGTTAACCTAGATTGTGGCCCCACGAGCTGGAGAATCTTTGCGCAGGGTGAGGCTGAGGGTGTCATTGTTACATATCAGTGACAGCACAGATGGTAGTTGGAGGTTTTGTAACAACTTCAGAAAGCCTAATTCAGTGACAAAATTTGACGCTTACCTACCTCATGCCTCGGGTAGATGACCACTTTGGACTTGACATGAGGATATTGTCAAATCCCCTTGCCTGAAAGTGCCAAGGAAAAGATTGCATTTGTAAGCCCTTAAGGTTTGTTTTAATATAAAAAGATGCCTTTTGTGTTATAAAATGTCCCCATGACATTTCAGAGCGCCATGGACAGAACCTTAAAGTAATTTTAAAGTCAATTTTTTTTTTATTAAAAATAACAAACATGTTATACTCATCCCCACTGTGCAGTGAATTTGCACAGCGCAGCCTCGATCCTCCTCTACTGTGCTCCTGGCCCCTCCCTCCTGTTGGGTGCCCCCACAGCAAGCAGCTTGTTATGGGTGCACCCGAGCCGAGTCACAGCTCCCTGTGTCCATTCAGACACAGAGCTGCGGCCCGGCCCTGTGCCATTTCTATTCTCATTGGCTGATTGACTTTGCTCTGCTGTCTCAGCCAATGAAGAGGGGAGTCCCAGACGGCCGAGACATTCCTACAACATCGCTGGAGCTAGAGGGACCTCAGATAAGTATTAAGGGGCTGAGTTAAGCTACTGCACACAGAAGGCTTTTTATCTTAATTCATCAAATGTATATATACTGCGGCAGGGCGGCCTGGCTGCACGAAACAACGTATCTGTACGTTGTGCGCACCCGCGGGTAGGCCTGGACCTGCTGATCGTTCTGGCGACTGACAGAATGTCCTGTGCCTGTGTAATGTAAACATAGGCACAGGAAATTATGTCATCTCCCCTCCTGGAGCCCTTTCAGTTCCAGTGTTTGAAGAGAGAGCATCTACTGTAAGTACACAAGCACTACACTGACACCAGTACAAATAGGCACATATTTCAACCCCTGATCTACCCCCCAGTTAACCCTTTCACTCCCTGTCACAGTGTCACAAAGTACAGTGAACAGATGTTTTACTGATCACTGTATTGGTGTCACTTGTAACACTAAACAGTGTTAGGGGCAGTTAGTGGTAGTTGGCATTAGTACCAGATAGGTTTAGGTTCGGATCAATATCTCTGATATGATCAGAACTAAATAAGCGTACCCAATAGTATAGTGTTCCCAAAAATGCAGCATTAACAGGATCAGCCCCGACACCTGCCAGCATCTGCGTTTAGCCCCTCGGCCCAGCCACCCAAACTAGTGCAGGATCAGTAGATCACTGTCACTTCCAATACACAGCACACAAAACTGCAGCGTTATCAGAGTCATGTCTGATCTCTTCTAGCGCTAGCAGTTACATTTTTTGAAGTGATTCCATCTCTGACAACCAGGTGCTTTTTTACCTGTGAGTCACACTAGGTACCTGTAAATTTAGTGGCCAAAATGTCAAAGGAAAGGTTATCTAGTGAAGAGGCCTACAGGATACTGAGCTAGACAGATGAGAGTGCGAGGGAAGCTTAACTGTCAGAATCAGAATCGGATTCAGGCTCAGTACCAAGTACATCCGGGTTGTAGACAAAGGAGCACTGCAGTGATGTGGCGAGTCCCATAAGTGAAGTTCAAGCTGGTGCATTGGCTAGCACAAGTAGTGTACCGCAGCCACCAAGAATTCAAACACAGGCCCATAGACCCCATTGTGCTCTTTCTAATGCGCTTGCAAATCCTGATTGGCAGCCCACCACTTTTGCAGGGCCTGTGCTTCCACCATTCCCTGGCCAACCCGGAATTCAGGTGGAAACAACGGATTTATCCATGATTATGATGTCTGCGTTGATGAGTTCCTGTTTACATTTTCTGGCCACCCTATTTTCAAACAGTTTCTCCCCAGCAAGTGTGCCAGAGTCAAAATGTATAAGCTCTGTGACAGGGCAACAGGCTATACAGTTTCCTGTTTTATGAGGGAAGAGATAGCAGTGTGGAGCCCCCCGACTGCCCAGACTACATAGGGAGGAGCTGCAAGTTTGTTTGGGACTTGGTGTTACCCTTACTCCAAAAGGGGTACCATTTATATGTGGACAATTTTTATACAAGCATTCCACTTTTTAGACACTTCTTTAAACTAGGAATTGGTGCATGTGGCACCATGCAATCTAATCGCCGGGGCTTCCCCCAACGGCTTGTAAATATCCGACTTAGACAAGGGGGGGGGGGGGGGAGAGTCTCCTGGAGGTCCAATGAATTGCTTGCAGTCAGGTGGAAGGACAAACAGAACATTTTTGTTCTGTCTTCCACTCATGCAGACAGGGCAGTCCAAACTGTAACAGCGAATGGTGTTGTTGAGAAGCCCCTCTATGTCCACGAATACAACCTTAAAATGGGAGGGGTGGACTTCAACGATCAGATAATGGGGCCTTACTTAAAATGATTGTAAAGATTCATTTTTTTAAAAATAACAAACATGTTATATTTACCTGCCCTGTGCAAGGGTTTTGCACAGAGCGGCCCCAATCCTCCTTTTCTGGGGTCCCCCGGTGGCACTACTGGTCCCTCCTCTTCATCGGGAGCACCCACAGTGAGCCGCTGTTAGGAATAGTCCCTCCAGGGGGTTGCACTGTGGCTCGGGGATCCATGGGCTGCAGTTCCAGTGTCCACCAGCGGGTGGCAGTAAAGGGCTCATCTGGTGGTGGCACTGTGACTCCTGGATCCATGGGCTGCAGTTCCAGTGTCCACCAGCGGATGTCTCCCAGTAATCAGAGGCTCATGAGTCACCACCTGACGCTCGTTACAGGAAGGATATTTAAACCCTGTTTACCATATGCTTAGTGCCTTGGTGTTTGTCCTCCATGTGCCTCTGTATCGCAAATCCTGAACCCTGTAGCTGTAATCCTGAATGCTGTTTCTGAAATCCTGAATCCGGTATCTGCCATCCTGAATGCTGTATCTGGAATCCCGAATCCTGTATCTGGAATCCTGAACCCTGTATCCTAAACCCTGAATTTGCTCCTGAACCCCTGTCTGCAGTCTGATCCTGTCTCACCGGCTTTCCCGTCATCTGTTCCTGGTTTCTGCCTTATCTTGCTCCCTGCCTCCTCTGATTGATCTCCCGTGCATGAACCTGGCCTGGATACATTTACGATTTGGACATTTCCCTATACCTGTTTTAGCAGTTTTCACTATTTCTGTTGCTGTGGTTGTTTACACTGTTTATTATATTAGATGTGCATTCGGATCACCATTTTACTTATATCCTTAATAAATCACTTTATTCACTTTACGTTGTGTCTGGTATTCTCTGTGCAGTTCACACATTTCTGGTCACACCAGTTCCTGACAGCCGCTTTCCATGGGGGCACCCATGCGGGCGCATCCATTGACACACAGATGGCAGGACTCGGCCCCGCCCCGGCTCCCGTGTCACTGGATTTGATTGACAGCAGCGGGAGCCAATGGCTCCCGCAGCTATCAATCTAGCCCATGAGGATCCGAGACAGCAGCTGGAGCTGCTGTGCTCGTCCCCATCACTGGAATGATTGGGGTTCAGGTGGGAAAAAGGGGGGACTCTGGGGGACAGCTGCAGCACAGGAGGGTTTTCACCTTAATGCATGAATGCATTAAGGTGAAAAACCACAAGGGGTTACAACTCCTTTAATTGCCCGTAAGGCCAAACGCTGGTACAAAAAAGTGTCTGTATATTTATTCCATTTGGCTCTGTTCAACGCTTATGTACTATACAAAGCATCAAGAAGCGTCAGAAGGTGCTGTGGCCCAATTTCCCAATCAAGATGCAGTGAGTCGGCTGCATGAGAGGCATTTTCCAGATGTCCTCCCTGGTACCCCTACCCAAAGAGCACCCCAAAGATGATGCCGTGTCTGTGGAAACCGCGGACATAGGCGCGTCACACTCTATTTATGTCCTGCCTGTCCTGGCCAACCTGGTCGGGGGCTGTTTCCATCGCTACCACACACTAGTGGAGTATTAGTATTGGGTACAGCATGGCACAGTCCTAGAGCACACTTTCACACAGGGTCTTGAAAGATGTTAGATGGCCATCACATTTTGAGAGACCCTAACCTGGAACATTTATACTGATAATAAAAGTGTAAAAAAAGAAAAAAAAACATAAAAAAAATAAAAAAGCCAAAAATTTTTGTCGTTTTATTGTTCTTACAGTTTTACTGTATTTTATGCTATACTGTAATGTTTTATTGTTACTGTGTTTTATTGTGTTTGCTTTGCAGGTATGTCATTCTACTGTTTTACTGTACTGTTACTTTGATTTATTGTTAACCATTGTTTGCTTTGCAGGTATGTCATTCTACTGTTTTACTGTACTGTTACTGTGTTTTATTGTTAACCATTGTTTGCTTTACAGGTATACCATTCAGCAGCAGCACTGATTTGTTTATTTTGACAGCAACAGGGTTTGCTCTCACAATATGTAAAATCAGTGACTTCAGCGCTGTAGGAGTTGATTTCACCACCACCGTTAAAAAAAAAGAGCATATATAGCAAAGTATAGGGGCTGGGGTGGACATAGGGGTGGATTGCCCCTGTGCTTCGCCATCTATTTTTATCCTTTTTTTGGCACAGATTGCAATAAAAAAGTTGTTTTATTGAGTTAATGTTTTATTGACACTGTGTTTTATGGTTAAACGTTGTTTGCTTTGCAAGTATGCCATTCAGCTGCAGCCCTGGTTTGTTTATTTTGACAGCAACAGGGTTTGCTCTCATGATACGTAAATCTGTGACTCCAGCGCTGTAGAAGGTGATTTCACCACCGCAGTAAAAAAAAAAAAAAAAATCATATACGCCGAAGCATAGGGGCTGGGATAGACATGGGGGCAGATCACCCCTATGCTTCAGCATATATTTTTATTCACTTTTCTTGGAAGAGATTTCTTCATCCACATTGATTGATGTAAATGGAGGAATCTGTTAGGCTCTTTTTTTTTGTTCAGCCCATGGGCTGAATGAAAAAAAAAATGAACAGTGCATGTATGGCCATTATTAGAAGGGATGGATGCAGGGCGGTATTGTAATGGTGGGCATACCACCGGTCAATCGATGTGAATGGAGAAATCTGTTTTCATCCGGTTTTCACCTGGAATCAGTTTGCTTTTTTTGTTCAGCCCATAGGCTGCATGAAAAAAAGAACATTACAATATATGGCCAACAAGGACCAGCAACGTACTGGTATGTTGCAGGACTTTGAGTGGTTATACCAGAATGATGTCTGCAGGTTTAGGCATCATCTTGGTATAGTTTTTTTCAGCCGGTGGTCAACCTTCATGTAAAAGCAATCCAAGTGGCTAATTAGCCACTAGACTACTTTTACAAGTAGTGGGAGGGAACGTTCCCCCTCCGCCGACTTCCATGGTTTTCCTCGGGCTCCCCTGTCCCACCGGGGAACCTGAGAATGCAGTCGGTGATTCTGCGAGCTGACCATAGATCTGATCGGAGACCAGAATGGCTCCAATCATCTCTATGGCCTAAGAAACCGGAACCTACGAGCATTTCATGACTTCGGTTTTGCCAGAAGTAAACAGCGCCATTGGGAAAGCATCTTATCACACAGATCTTAGAGTGGTCATAGGCTTTATGTTTTTTAAAAAAAGAGTACCTGTCACGACCTATTGCTATCTTAGGGGATATTTACATTCCCTGTGATAACAATAAAAATGATTAAAAAAAGAAAGATACAGTATAAAAGGGGATATTTACATTCCCTGTGATAACAATAAAAATGATTAAAAAAAGAAAGGTACAGTGTAAAAATAAAACAAAAAAGCAAAATAAATAATTAAAAAAAATAAAGCACCCCTGTCTCCCTGTGCTCGCGCACAAAGGCGAACGCAAACATCTGCCTTGTGTCATATGTAAACAGTTTTGCACCATGCATGTGAAGTATCACTGCAATTAAATTTTTTTTTACCCAAGACATATGACTGAATACATTTTAACCTAAACATATGACAAAAATTGAGTGTATTGGATTTTTTAATACAAAAATTAGTAAATATCATTTTTTTTCAAAATTTTCTGTCTTTTTTAGTTTATATCGCAAAAAATATAAATCCAAGAGGTGATCAAATACCACCAAAAGAAAGCTCTATTTATGGGAAAAAAGGACGCATTTAGTTTGGCTACAGTGTTGCATGGCCACACAATTAAATTACCAGTTAAAGCAGCTCCGTGCCAAATGGCAAAAAGTGCTCTGGTCATTGAGGGGGTAAAACCTTCCAGGGCTGAAGTGATTAAGACCTCATCTACAGTATGCAGCAGTGTATCTGTATGTTATAGTGATACATAGCACTGACTGGGAATCTCACCTGCCCTGTGTTAATGCCAATAAAAAAAATCCACTGTTCTACTGTCAACCTCTGATTAGATTTGTATTTGAGGACTGGTTTTACACCAGATGCAGTCCAATGAGTTTTTCATCTGCACCAAAAATCCATGCACAGTGTTTTATGTGTTCACACCAGTGTAGTGCTTTCCAGTGCAGTCAACAAAAGTAGAACATGCTGCATTTTTTCCATATGGAACCCATCTGAGACTCAGCAAAACACATCAAAATCCACCATAATGCACTGGAACACATACAAATCGTATGTGCAGAAACAAATCTGGACACTGCCCTTACAGCAGTGTTTAGGGGCATAAAAATAGCCCCAAACCTGCAATTGAAGATGCACGTACTGGCATAATTTTTGCACATACACACGTAAATGTACTTACAGTATCTCACAAAAGTGAGTACACACCTCACATTTTTGTAAATATTTTATTATTTATTTTCATGTGACAACACTGAAAAAATGACACTTTACTACAATGTAAAGTAGTGATTGTACAGCTTGTTTAGCAGTGTAAATTTGCTGTCCCCTCAAAATAACTCAACACACAGCCATTCATTTCTAAACTGCTGGTAACAAAAGTGAGTACATCCCTAAGTAAAAATGTCCAAATTGGGCTCAATTTCTCTCCCCGGTGTCATGTAAATCATTAGTGTTACAAGGTCTCAGGTGTGAATGGGGAGCAGGTGTGTTAAATTTGGTGTTATCACTCTCACTGGTCACTGACGGTTCAACATGGCACCTCATGGCAAAGAACTCTCTGAGGATCTGAAAAAAAGAATTATTGCTCTACATAAAGATGGCCTAGGTTACAAGAAGATTGGCAAGACCCTGAAACTGAGCTGCAGCACGGTGGCCAAGACCATACAGCGGTTTAACAAGACAGGTGCACTCAGAACAGGCCTTGCCATGGATGACCAAAGAAGTTGAGTGCACGTGCTCAGCGTCATATCCAGAGGTTGTCTTTGGGAAATAGACATATGAGTGCTGCCAGCATTGCTGCAGAGATTGAAGGGGTGGGGGGGTCAGCCTGTCAGTGCTCAGACCATACGCCCCACACTGCATCAAATTGGTCTGTATGGCTGTCGTCCTAGAAGGAAGCCTATTCTAAAGATGATGCACAAAAAAGCCTGCAAACTGTTTGCTGAAGACAAGCAAACTAAGGACATGGATTAATGGAACCATGTCCTGTGGTCTGATGAGACCAACAAAAACGTATTTGGTTCAGATGGTGTCAAGCGTGTCATGGTCTGGGGCTGCATGAGTGCTGCCGGCACTGGGGAGCTACAGTACATTGAGGGAACCATGAATGCCAACATGTACTATGACATACTGAAGCAGAGCATGGTCCCTTCCCTTAGGAGACTGGGCCGCAGGGCAGTATTCCAACATGATAGCGAACCCAAACACACCTCCAAGATGACCACTGCCTTGCTAAAGAAGCTGAGGGTAAAGGTCATGGACTGGCCAAGCATGTCTCCAGACCTAAACCCTATTGAGCATATGTGGGGCATCCTCAAACGGAAGGTGGAGGAGCGAAAGGTCTCTAACATACACCAGCTCTGTGATGTCTTCATGGAGGAGTGGAAGAAGACTCCCGTGGAAACCTGTGAAGCTCTGGTGAACTCCATGCCCAAGAGAGTTAAGGCAGTGCTGGAAAATAATGGTTGCCACACAAAATATTGACACTTTGGGCCCAATTTGGACATTTTCATTTAGGGATGTACTCACTTTTGTTGCCAGCGGGTTAGACATTAATGGCTGTGTGTTGAGTTATTTTGAGGGGACAGCAAATTTACACTGTTATACAAGCTGTACACTCACTACTTTACATTGTAGCAAAGTGTAATTTCTTCAGTGTTGTCACATGAAAAGATATAATAAAATATTCACAAAAATGTGAGGGGTGTACTCACTTTTGTGAGATACTGTAAATGTATTCTGGTGGCTAGAATAAATTAATATTCTAGCCTATAGAATCGGTTTACATGTATACGCTTCTCAATGCCATATTATAAACCTGTGTATACTCCAAAATATACTCAAATATTTGTAGTTTTTAAGTTCCTAGCAGTATGATCCCGCTTACATAGGAGTATTTTACTAAGACTATGTGCATGAAGCATAATTTGTATGGAAACCCTAAAAATAAACCTCCCTTATTTGCTTCTTTCTGGTCTGTTACTGTAAATATACTAATTGTTAGGTAGATACCCCTTGGTAGGTACACTTCTGCTGGCCATCCTCCCTTCATCCTGTAAAGAATGTACGAGTGCTCAGAAATAAGACATCAAACTCGCCTGGTTTTTCAGTCTGTATTCAACTGGAATCAAGTCAGGACAGCTTATATACAGTTCAAAAAGGGGATGTGACATTAAGTTCCCTGGACCAACTAAAAATACACATATAATATTTACGAACAATGGGCCCTTGTGACCAAGTCGGAAGTGAAGAAATGCGTCAGGGCGTGGCCATACGATGACTTTTACGAACGGTTGATGCCACTGTGGACGCCGCGGACAGATGTGAACGAACAATGAACCACAACCGTTATTTAGAATAGCACCATAAAATCAGTGAGTCAAAGAACCCAGAAAAAATGGTCCCAGCAGCGCTCAAATGTAACATTTAAATACAAAAAGTCTTTCTATTAATTATGTGTAGTGCTCCGAAATAGAAACAACAGTAGTCCATTCAATAAATCTGTATTAGGGAACAGGATCCAGTCACAACCTTTGTCCTTCACCACACCACGTGAATAAACAGGGAGGTAGAGACCCCCCTATGTGGAAAGACTCACCAAAGGTAAGTAACGTCTGCGCCTTATGAACTTAAGTGCCGACCAGTAATGTTCTGCAATCAGATCCACTTCAATTTCTAGTGATCTTAAGTGTATGGGAGCCAGCCGATAACTGCCGTGCGGGATCACCGCTCTCCTCGCTCACGGAGCTGCAGCCGCGAAGTTCACACTGCCTGTGGAGATTGACAACCGTGTGGTCACGCCCTGACGCGTTTCGTCATTCCTTCGTCAGAGGGCGTCACAACCGGTAACATACCACGCAACAACTTGGATATTGATGGCTGTTTTATGATGTTTTAGATGTAAGCGCAGTTTAATAAGATTAAAAGTCCTTGTGTTTTAAATGATACACTATGAGAGGTTTTCTTTATACTCTCCCATGATATGAGTTACTAATCCTGAAGGGAACTTGGAGGAAACAGTGATCTGTTTTAATGACATGCTGATTGAACATCTGACATCTGGTGAGCCTCAGTGTGTTTATGTCTGCACATGGTGACTCTGATGGAGGAATTTATGGATTCATGCGAATACTGGCATTTCATAGTTTTTGACTTTTAAAGCACATGCACTTTAAATGTTTACGGCATTTGTTCATATTCATGCACTTTATATTGATGTAATTGGTTTATTAATTTGGACATTAATGCACTTTACATTGATATGTTTTGCACAGGTAGCACTGCTGAAAACTAAGTGTTTGTGAGTTTTCATGGTTTATAGAGAATGGACAATTCATACATGCGTCATAGGAGGCAGTTATGCAGAAATAATTACAAAACATGTTAAACATGGCATATTTCCCCTTAACCATTTTCTGTACCGCCGGACATCATATGACGTCCTTGGGTTTGAGTGGTGATATCTGAATGGTGCCTGCAGCTGCAGGCACCATTCAGATACCGTTTTTTTCTGCAGACTACCCTGCACATGATAACAGTGGTCTTAGCGGCGGATTCGCCGCAAGATCACTTTTATCAGCGGCGGGAGAGGGGCCCCCCCCGCCGCTTTCCGGTCATCTCCGCCGCTTACCGGACCCGCCGGCAGCGGCGGAGATGATCGGATCGGTCTCCCCCAGTGTCTGTGAGCCGAGTAACTCAGCTCCATAACACGGCGAGGCGGAAATGACGTCAGAAGTCACGTCCGCCCAATGATCTTAAAGGGCCTGTTTTTTTTTTGGGGCTGTCATTTTTTTCAGATTTTTTTTTTTGCATTTTAGTGTAAATATGAGATGTGAGGTCTTTTTGACCCCAGATCTCATATTTAAGAGGACCTGTCATGCTTTTTTCTATTACAAGGAATGTTTACATTTCTTGTAATAGGAATAAAAGTGATCATTTTTTTTTAAAAAAAAGAACAGTGTAAAAATAAAAAGTAAAAAGCAAAATAAATAATTAAAAAAAAATTAAAGCACTCCGTCCCGCCTAGCTCGCGCGCAGAAGCGAACGCATACGTAAGTCCCGCCCACATATGAAAAAAAAATATGTTCAAACCACACATGTGAGGTATGGCCGCGATCGTTAGAGCGAGAGCAATAATTTTAGCAATAGACCTCCTCTGTAACATAAAACTGCGAACTTGTAGAATTTTTTAAACGTCGCCAATGGAGATTTTTAAGTTGAAAAGTTTGTCGCCATTCCACGAGCGGATTTTGAAGCATGACATGTTGGGTAACATTATCTTTCACAATATGGAAAAAAATTGGCCTAACTTTACCGTTTTCTTATTTTTTAACTAAAAAAACTGAATTTATTAAAAAAAAAGCATGATTGGAAGACCGCTGCACAAATACGGTGTGACATAAAGTTTTGCAATGACAGCCATTTTATTCTCTAGGGTGTTAGAAAAAATATATATATAACGTTTGGGGGTTCTAAGTAATTTTATAGCAAAAAAAAATCAGTTTTTAACTCAGCACAGAATTAAAAAAACAGGCTTAGTCTTGAAGTGGTTAAACTAAACAGCCATATGTATAGATCAATAAGGCTAACTCAGAAAAGATATCCAAGAATAACCCATATATAACTGTACTCAATCTTCAGATAACTGTGGAAACTTACATCCTCTACATAGAATGTTTAAGATGAGAAAGAGAGAGCATTTCAGAATTCAGAATTAGAAGTTAAAGTATAACTCCAATAAGCAAATTAATCATGCTATATAAAATTAAATAAAGCATAATGCTATCATTCCTTCCCACTTGTCACAAAGTGACAATTATAAGTCTTGTCTCCAATATGCATCATCTTGTGTTGCTTTTCTAAAAATGCATTGGCCTATCTTTACGAGCAAATATATAAAGAAAAGCATATCTATTATAATTGAATACTTGTTTAACCTTTTCATGAACTCAATTCCCCACCCTGTCCATGATGGAAACCATGCCCATGTCATGTCTCCTTTATTAAAGAATTCACTATTTACATGTTTAAGAGGATATTTCGGATGTTTACTTGCTTGTAATACATGGCGAGGACTCCCACTCCCAATTATCTCCATAACTGGAACAAGAGAGGCAAGACACCACTATCCTCTCTCTTGTATAGGGATCCATGGATAACATACCTTACCACAACAGATAAACAAACTATTACCTAATGTAAAAGAGTGCAAACCTAGCGCCTTTTTTACTTGGTCAGAATAAGTAGATAGAGTATTGAGAAAACTATACCAGTTGAATTATGTAATGGGTGTGTTTCAAATTGTGGCATTTAAGTCTTCGCTAGAAATGTTAAACATAAAAGATAGGTCTGGGCTTAAAGATATGTTAAAACTGTGATTTATGATACATTTCCTCTCTCCTATTTGACTCATTCCCTAGTCTAAAACACTAGCTTGGTGGGTAAATTTGAGTGATTATAGTAAAGGAAATTGATTAATTTCCATGGACTCCTTGATATGTCTTGTATACTTACTGCGAGGGTGCCATTCAAAAAAGAAGTGACGTTCACAAGCGCAGCCAGTAAAGGAATCCTCATTGTACTAGGATGTAATTTACTGCAAACATTTATCATACCCTGACTTTTGTGCATAACTATATTTGAATTGTAACAACAACATCTTATCAGTAAGAGATGTGGTATCTACTGATGTTAAGTCTCTTGCTTGTTGATACTGAGTTCCATTGTGTTGCACAATGCTTGGACAGAAAGGTAAGTCATCAGGATGATAATAACAGGTACTAATCACCTATACCAGCAAGAAAACTGTCAGTGAGAGAAAGCCTATCAATAGGAAGAATGTCCAAGATGTCTGGGGACTAAGAATCGACATCTTGCACTGTGTCTTCTGATTCGTCTGTTTCAGAGACTGATGCACCTGCTTCACTCTCTTTCTCATTTACTTCAGGGATTTCTACACCTACTTCACCCTCTTTATCTGTGCCTTGTATCCTAGGATCCTCTGGGACCTTTTTCACCCTTGACGTATGGATCCAGGCTTGAGAATCGACTGTTAAGATTATGGTTCTTGTTACAGCAGTCACCACGGTTGGCTCCCCATGGATCTGTAACCTTGTGGATTGCTTTCACCACTATCGATCTCCTGGTTTAAACGGATGTGTCGGTTCCTGTGAAGGAATGGGAAAAGAAAGAGACACATCACCATAGATGCCATTCAAAAGCCGCATAAGGTTCACAACATATTCTTCCTGAATCAGCTCCAAATCACCTGGCATTAATACCATTGGGCCTCTTGTCCAAGGTGTGGGAAAGGGTCTTCCCATCAAAATTTCAAAAGGAGACATTTTAGTCGTTTTGTTAGGAGTCATCCTTATTTCTGCCAGTACCGCTGGCAAGTATGCCTCCCACTTAACATAAGTGCCTCCTGTAGCTTTTCGTAATTTTTCTTTAATTGTATGGTTTATTCTTTCCACCACCCCCCAACTCTGAGGGTGGTATGGAATATGAAACTTCCAATTAATCACCATTAATTTAGCAATATGTTGCAACATTTTATAAGTGAATGCGGGACCTTTGTCCGAATCAATGGTTAAAGGGCAACCCCACCTTGGGATTATTTCTTTACACAAAATTTTGGCTACTGTAAGTGCATTTTTCTTATGAGTTTCAAAGGCTTCTGGCCTTTTACTAAACGTACCTACTATAACTAGCAGATATTTTGTTCTATTTCTGCTGCCTTTAGGCATGTGTGTGAAAGCAATCTGCAATTCTTGAAATGGACCTTGGGGTAGCGGTAAATGATCATGTTTCCCATGCTGAGCACCCCGTGTATTTTTCCTAATACATGTTGCATCTACTCAGTTCTGGCCTCTGTGTTTGATATTTTTAATGCAAAACCTTTTCTTTAATTCCTGTATTGTTAACTGTTGTCCTCTGTGTCCTATACCATGAAACTGCGCTATAATCATAGGTGCCCTATGTTAAGGTATGCCTATGATCCCCTCTTTTGTCACGGGCCCATTTTGGTCTAAGGACAAACCTTTCTTTTTCCAGTATTCTACATCTTCCTCAGTGGCTGTATACTGTAGTTCTTTCAACAACTGGTGTTCTGGAATTGTGGGTGGCTCTAGAAGGACAAAGGTGGGATTTCTTGGGGCAATAGAACCTGCATGGGCAATAAAAGCAACTTCTTTGGCGATTTTGTCAGCCAAAGTATTACCTAGGACAACAGGGTCATAAGAATTAGTATGTGCCTTACTTTTTATCACTGCAACAGTACGGGGTTTCTGTATGGCTTCTAACAAATCATTCACCAATGAAGCGTGTGAAATTCCCTTACCATCAGCTGCTACAAACCCTCTTCTTTGCCATATTTTACCAAAGTCATGTACCACTCTGAAAGCATATTTAGAATCTGTGTAAATGTTTACATCTTTTCCTTCAAATAACTGACATGCATGGGTAAAGCAATCAACTCTGCTGCTTGTGCTGAACAATGGGGAATGGCTTTGGCTTCCCACACTATGTCTGGAATTAGTAATACAGCATACCTAGTTAAGTATGTGTCGTCATTTGGTCTAGTACATGAGCCATCTACAAAAATGTCTATACTACCTGGTTGAGGATCTTGCATCATGTCTGCTCTGGGTGTGGTATCGTCATGAATAACCTGTACATAGTCATGTTCTTCTGGTGGGGAATCTTCTTCACCTTTAACACCTAGCATTCCATTAAGAATAGCTATAGGGCCTGAAGTTGGGGAAGCATATTTAATAGACAAGTTACTGGTCGAAGTCAAAGTAACTTCATAACCACATGCTCGCTGGGCTGTCATGTGTTGGGTAGTCACATTTTTTAATACATATAGTACATGATGAGTAGTATGTAAAATGGTTTCATGTCCCAGTGTTACTGACATAGATGTTTCAACCCCCATTGCGCAAACAGCAAGTGCGCGTAGACACGACAGCATGCCTTGTACCGGTAAAGGAACTGCTCTGGAAAAATAGGCTACAGGTCTCATAGCCCCCCGTGTACCTGGGCGACCACCACTGCCATGGTTGTACAATTATCTCGAGCATGAACATGAAAAGGTGACTATAACAAGGTAAGCTCAGCGCAGGAGAGGAAACTAAAGAGGACTTCAAGGTTTTATAGGCATCTGTCAGCTCTCGGGTCCTCTCAATTTGGTCGGGTGCCTCAATCTTAGTTGCTGCTCTAAGTATGTGATCATAGTAAGAACAGTCCGGTATCCATTGCCTGCAGCAGTTGATCATACCAAGAAAGGATAACATGTCTTTCTTAGTAGCTGGGCGGGGCAGACCCAGAATGGCTTGGGATCCTGGACTGACTAACTTTGTGCCTTTTGTTAAGGTGAAACCCAGATACTGGACAGATTCCTGGCTCAGACCCAGGCTATTGCACTGCGCAGGTGTGGGCGGTTTAGGCATGCTTTGCAGTCAATTGGTTGGCTCCATGGGCGTCCGCAGCACTACTGCTGATTGGACACAGGAGTGTGTCAAGTGTATTTGAGGGCTGGTTCTCCAAGCCCTCACTACCACCACGACTGCTGGTCGGTCCTGGGATGAGGGGAGTGTGTTTGTATTTGTCTAGCTAGGGTAAGTAGACATACTGCTCAGTGCATGTTGTATATTACTATTAGTCCCCAGTCTGTTGGCCTAATGGTTTTTTCCTGTCGTTTGCCTCTTGCACAGGTGGTGCACAAGCGGGCTTATCAGCCCTGTCAGACACCATTGAAATTACCCTACTAATGCTTCGTACACACGGGTCGACGATCGTATACAACAGGTCATACGAACGACCGTTGTATGCTAAATCGACCGTTAGTATGCGCGATTAGAACAGCTGACGTACGACGGTCGTACAACAGGAGTTGTATGAGCAAACTAGAAAACTTTGGTAGTACCAACAAGCGGTCATACGACCGTTGTATCGTGTGTACAGAGAAGTTGGTCCAATAGCGCGTATGATTGCCAGCTAAATCGTATGTTGCCAGCAAGCATACTGGACAACATATGCTAGCAGCTGGGCACACATGCTTCGTAATCATCCCATTAAAGTTACCACAGACTGTCCCGACTATTCGGGCGAACACGTGGTGGACACGTTCTCCGTTTGCTGTCCTTTTTTGGTAATCCGGTTGTCTGACCCCTGATTATCATTATATGTTGTACGTGACTCGTCATACAGATGAATGGGATCGATCTGTTTATGTTTGTGTGAGGGGAGTAGGGTCCTGGCTGGTCGTCAGCACCACCATCACTCCCGAACCTCTTGGTC